>CM067298.1:54010911-54084908 GCA_034231615.1 Meghimatium bilineatum
ATAGACAAACCGGTTCAGACTTCCTACTCTCTGTTTGTATACAACATTTATACAAAGCCACACACCACTCACAATTATGAAAAAAGAACCTGTTTTACAACGAGTATGGTCTCTCAAGAGATATATGTTTACAATGTAAAAAGTTGGTGGAAAGCATCAGGACAGCTGACCATCAATGGCAGTGGATCATTTACGAGTAGTTTGATCGTCGAAAGAAACCGATGCTGAACTAAAATTATTGCCTGTTGTCTAGCCCTGGGTGATTGATGGATAATAGTATCAGTTAAGCAGTTAAGCGTAGCGGTAAGAACTTCTGCTGTCGTCCCTTGGTCATATGTGTCTATGTGGTCGTGTTAAGTCAATGTGTGTTCAAAGTTATCCTGACGTACTTTATCCCATGTTTCTTGATCTACCTGTGCTTTATGTCCGGTATTCTTATGTTATATGCTTTCATTCAGGACTAACCATTCAATACAAAAAATATTAACTTGCTTCATAGAATCATACATTTACATGATGTGAATCCTCATACTATCGTGCGTACACGATTCATCACAGATAAATATTTCAAGCTATCACAATAGGGGTGATATACTCAAGTGTGTGATAAAATAGGTAGGCTAATTTTTAAATTGATAATTTGGAATTTATGTAACATATTTACATACTGCTCACAAATAATATTATACATTTACGAAGATTATTTTGCACAAAAAAAAGTTTCCAGCAGCTGGCCTAAGGGGATACGTCGTGGATCTGAAACTTTATGTTATGCAATCGTCGGAAAAACATTTTGAAGCAATTACATTTTCTCCCGTGCTAGGTATAAATAACCAAAGTCATTAACAAATAACAAAGTCACGCACATTGCCATTTTCTCAACAAAGCTGATTTGCCTTACATTAATCCCAGAAACCCTTGGGTCTTAGGGGTGCCACTCTGAAAAAAAAACAACAACCGCCCACGCCACAATGTTATCAATATCTTGATTGTATGGAGAATCTTAATCCCGTTCAGTCTTTCTATCTATTTATCTATACGATGTGGCCCATGCTTTCATTGCGGCATCAGGTGTAGAAGAGTTATCTGGAGATGACCTTCTTGTGTGTTATTCGTAAAGTTAGTTCCTATCGCTTCTTTGATTTATGTGGTCAATCTTTTACATGGTCTGTCTATGACTTTATAGCCGTGTTGTCTAAGTGGCATGGCCGTCTGTGGTATGCTGTCTGTTGGTAGTCTGGAAATGTTTGAAAACAACTTGATCTGTTGTCTTTAGATGTGTTTCAATACGGTATTGTTTTGGTTATCAGCATGGTGTTATCGTTCAGTCTGTATAGTATCAATCCATACTTTGTTCTCTTTCTTTCTTCTCTTCCTCAACTGTTATCTGTGGGACAATCTTGGAAAGGGTACATTTTCTTCAGACGATCATAGCACACACGTTTGCGATATTTTACCTAATCAATCAACCAAGTGCCATGCCGACTGGCGTAGGCGATCATGTTTCTCCACGACTATCTGTCTCTTGTGGTATCAATAAGCTCGGTTGGTGAGCTCTACCGTGCCACGATACAAGCTCATCTAGTATTTTTCTCTTTGTCGACCCCTATTTCATCCCTCTTTATCTTTCCAGTGGTTATTAAGTGTTCAAGCTGTGTTCCTTCAGCACATGACCTAGAAACCTTGACTGTCTGCCTCTAATGTTTGATATGATTGATCTTTTTACGTCAGCATCAATGAGAACCTCTGCATTAGTTTTCTTGGCTGTCCATGGTATTTTCATCATTCTTCTCAGAAACTACATTTATGTAGCCATTCGCTTTGAAGTTTCTTCTTTACATTCCATGCTTCACATCCATAAAAAAGAATTGGTTCGATATAACATCTCAGCACCCGAATACTTCCATTGCAATAAATAGTTCTCATTTTTTAATGCTAATTTGGCTTGTGCTGTTCGGCTCTTTATCTCACTTGAGCATCTACCTTCTGATTTTAACAGGGTGCAAAGATATTACACTTTTTCAACTTGTGCTAATTCTGTGTTATTAATTATTATGTTGGCAACTTGGTGGTGTATGTCTCTTTGATACGACCATTATTTCTGTTTTCTGATATTACACTGCTGTCATGAAAAGATCCTTTCGCCTCATGTATTATTTTTCTCCGGCATTGATCTCTTGTTCTATATACTGGATGATAGATACTCTGTAACAAAGCTCACTTACCACCTACCCGACAATCTGATAATCAACACTGGTTGAAGAAATTATATTTGTATCTTAAAAACTGGTGTTTTATTGCCCTCAAACTGCTTACAAGACTTACACATGATGTATATTCTGTATATATATATATATATATATATATATATATATATATATATATATATATATATTACGAATTTAATGTTCATTTAACCATTAACTGTGCACATAATGAAGTAATGAACTGTTAATTCATTAATACAGGCTATCTGTCTGTACATATACTAGTGTTATGCATAAGTATATATATATATATATATATATATATATATATGCCACTTTCTAGTCTTGCAAGAAGTATCAGAGTAATACACCCCAGTTGCTATGTTGAAAATATAATTATTATTTATGGACATGTAAATATAATAGTGGTATGTTATATATATCATAAATTCCGTCCTACGTCGCGGTAGGTAGTTACATTTTTCAAATTTTTCAATATAACCACTTTGTGTCTTTAAATATGTATATTCCTGTTTCTAGTTTTTTATGCACCAGAATAGTATCATTCTTTTTTTCATCCATATTATGCGCAGCTTTCTTTAATAGTTTACAATTATGATAACTGAATTGCGCATTACGTACTGGAGGAGGAGGTACCCCCTAGTGGTTAGCGCGCAGATTGACTCATTACCACGACTTATATTTCGTTACGCTATTCGTAAACAGCATCTAGTTTCGTTAAAGTATTGACACCCGTGTCCTAGGAAAGAACCATATCATATACTTATTCGTTTTTTCAAATTGAACACAAGGTTCAGATCCCAAGTCACCTACCCATAGAAATCAGAACAGACCAGTACATACAGCGAGCAGAAGTTCACCATATCCAGGCACATCCATAGAACGAGTTCCAGTTCTGGAGAAAGATGTATCTTGGGACGTAAGACTACTTATTATCTTTATATTGATCTAATAAGAATTATATGTCTTCATCTATACGCTATTATCTCGATGCCGTAGATGGTAGAAGTGTGCTCTAGACGTGGTTTTATGGTGTACTTCATATATGCTTGTTTCTCTATCCTTCATTCTTTTAAATACATCATTTGCAAGCCCTGTCTCTGGAATTTTTTAAGAGTTATTTACATATGTTTCATAATGTGAAGTTGAGACATATTTCATAGAAAAATTATGTTCGCAATAAACAAGAAATATTTTAAGATGTATAAAAAAATGCGAAGGTTTTTTAGTGAAACGGATGGATCTCTGAAAAGATACAACGATCTTTTAATTAAATAAGATGCCGAAATGTGGTGTTAAAATGGCGTTTGACGATATAAGAATTCCTGAAAAAATGCACTTTTAACTGTATACTTAATGTACTTTTAACAGCATACTTATTTTATATGCTACTTGATGTACTTTTAACTTGCATTTTAGCTGCATACTTAGTGTACTATTAATTGCGTATCTTTTCACTGTGCACATAATGAATTGTTAATTGCATACTTGCTATATACTTGTAATGCACTATTAAGTATACACGTAATGCATTTTTCGATAAAAGCGCAATGTACTAGTATATACAAACGCAATGCAATACTAATTGCAAACATAATGTACTAACTGCCTAGTTAATGTACTACTAACTGCATACTTAATGAAATGCTAACTTCATGTTTATGTACTATTAACTGCATACTTAGTGCAATTTAACAGCATACTTAATATACTGTGAACAACATAGGTAATGTTCCCTATAACAAATGTCTTCGCAAACTGATGAACATAAAATGGAGAGATTTCGTCACAAATAGTGATCTAAGAGACAAAACACACCAAGAGTATGTTTTAACATCACAAGAAAACGAAGATGGAAATACCTTGGTCACGTTGTACGACTAGATGTTAACAGAATAAACCAACAAGCCCGTATGTGGTCACCTGAGGGTAAAGAAAAACTGGAAGACCTAAAATAACCCTTAAAAACACCATTCTTAAAGAAGGGGAATTAATAGGCTGTAAGACCATCCAGGAACTAAAGCTGTAGGCAGCGGACTGCATCATATGGAGAACGAAACCTTTGCCCTATGTGTCGCTTGCGGCACGAAAGGAACAAAATTATGTACTAATGACTGCTTACTTAATTAGTGTACTGTTATACGCATACTTAATGCAATATTAACTGCATAGTAAGTGCACTATTACTAGTATATTAGTAACTACATGATGTAATATAATGTTAACGCTTAGTATACAATTAACTACAAACATAATGTACTATTAACTACAAACATAATATACTATCATCTTAAACATAATTTTCCGTTAACAAGCTTTGTATCATGTGTAAACTCAATATACAGTTCACTCCAACAAAGATATGTTTTATAAGCAAATAAATTGATATTTTTTTAACATCTATTTTATATAATGTAAATATAACATTTATGTATGTTTTCACGTATATTATTCTGTTTTGACACTTGGCAGTAGATATAAATTCCAATTCAAAAACTAAAAGATGTCTCTTAAACGTTCTCTTAATCAAAGTTACAATATGAATTATCATGAGATTGCGCAAAGCTAAAGCATTTTTACGAGGATCTTCATTTGTTTTATTTAAATCCGAAATTGTTGTTTACAATAAAAGAAGGGAATGTAGCTAGTGTTTACATATAGCATTATGATATGGCTTTGAAAAAGCCCTTTAGATGTCCACAATTTGAGTCTGTTTCCTGTAACAGAACCCAGTAATAATGTAGTACTAGGAGCGACAAAGAGTGATATACGAAAACAAGAGATGATGTTTCAATTGTTCTCACACTCTGTCCTTAATGGATAATCTCTCAAAATATTGCATATGTTTATCATCAATACTCTATAAGTATACCAGTGAAATAACTTCTAGCTGATAATGCTGGTGGATGACTTTATATCTAACATGAATCAACTCATCACATGTGTCTTTATGCTGGGGCCAACTGGAGTTTCCTTATTGAGTTAAGATGTCAATACTGCTTCACTCTACTGTATGATAACTGGATCGTTGTAAATTTGAAATCTTTATAGGTATAAGTCCACATGCTTCTAGAAATTGTCCACAAGTATCTCTGTACCTAGTCAGCCGTTGACCTGCGATTACTGTATTCTTCACCGTCCACAACATAACAATAATGGCATTCCTGAGCATTATCATGGCATCCATCGTAGCATTTGGACTTACATCGACATGCTTTAAGAATGAATAACATAAGAATTCCCCATCAGTCACTATATTGGGTGCCACCCTGCGTAAGAAGACGATGGGGACCTAGAGAAACTCTACGAATAACCATTAATAGTGAAGAAATGTCAATGAACCTAAACAACACGCGAGAATGGAAGGACCTGAACACAAAGACAGAAATGGAATGCTTTGGTTTCTGCCCTATCTCAAATATGTGCCGCCTATGGCCCTGTGGAACATAACATAACATAACATCGTAGTATCATGTTCGTGGTAAGAGGATCTACTACTAGAATTTGTGAGCAGAAAGCAAGTGACCATATCCCACACATTTTACAGTATGTTGTGGTATCCCAAAAACTATGTGGATTTGATCCCCAATAACTGACAGCTGTTCTTGAACTCTTGCTACTGGATGCGATAGAAAAATATGCATTCATTACTATAAGTTATGTTGGGATTTGAAATAATATAGTGTATTTATCATTCCTATATTAATTGTTTTATATTGGAAAAATTATTATAATAAAACCCGTAAACCTTCAGTGCGGTAGAGGTGTCACAGTTAGACGTTTCGTGCAGAAATATCGCCACGTATCTCTATCATCTACCATCATGATGAGCTTGGAAACGTCATAATCTGTCCAATTTTTGATATCCAACTGGGACTTCTTCTGGTCACCTGATCATTTTCCACTCTCGACCATACCTTAAAGAGCATCTTTTGACATCGAACAATACTCTTTGAAGGGGACTAGCACTATGGTAATCTGGAAACACATGACAATGGCTTGATTTGTTGTCTTCTTATGTAATCCATGATTGACATTGTGTTTATTAACCGCTTGATGTTTTAATTCAGATTCTCTCTCTCTCTTTTATTGATACACCGATAATTCCAATGTAGTCACGTTATTTCTGTTGCAACACGTTTTCTTTTGTATTTGGTTGTAAGTGTCCACGTTTGATATTGTAGCATAGAGATGGTATGATGATCGTTTTATATGGTGCGGTTTTGGTGTTGATGTTCTCATGTTTGTTTTTGAAAATAGGAGGCATCTGTCCTAAGATTTGATATACTATTTTGCATCTATTTTGGATTTCTTTCGTGCTTTTCCAATTTGATGATATGTTAATTATTTGATTTCATGATTAATGAATTCATTCACCGGTGTCAGTTGTTGATCGTCATTGAATATAGTAATGGTTCTTTCTGTTTTTGCTATTGACATTATCTTGTTTTCTGTGTTTATCTTCATTTTAAAGTCCATACGTTTTGTGTCTGTCTAGTTATATGTTGTTGTAGTTGTTCTTCTGATGTTGATATTATTGCTTGATCGTCTGAAAAAAGACGTCCTCTCAGGATGTTGTTTAGGTTGTCTTCTTCATTCATATTGGCAATTTTACATATGCTTTCGATTTATGTAACGAAGAGTAAAGGAAATATAACACATCCTTTTCGAAATCCACAGTATATGTGAAATTTGTCTGAAAGCCCAATACTCGATTCAACAGAGCGTTGACTTACTTGGAACTACTCCTGCGCAAGTTTATTTGGTGATGTGAAACCCCATGCTGCGATAGTATTTTCCATACATGTTGTCTGTCTATTCTTTCCAATGATTTATTGATTTGCCGACAAATGAGATATACAATTCTTTGCTGTTTTTAATTGTTATTTATTCAAATTGTCTGAATGTAAAAATGAAGTATGTGCAGCTCTTATTCTTACGGAATCTTATTTGAGAATCAAGCTGACTCACTAATAAATTAAATATGTAATACCCACCAATGTGTCTTATGTTCACAGTACAGATACCCAACACACGTCTATGTCATTTGTTTACAAACAACTATTTGAACAGGGGACAGTAAACAATATGTGACTTAAATAAATGGGCAGGGTGAAATCCCTGTATTCTGGGCAATTGTTGACGGGGTTATGTGGAATGGTCCAAATAGGGAAAAAATTGATAGCGTGATGTACATACATTCCCTACCTGATGGTTACCACTTTATATATAAAGGAGATAGTGAAATTTATTGGATATATATATATATATATATATATATATATAGAAAATATCAGATGAAATATGTATAAAATTTGATGTCTTTTTTGCTTTGTTAGGTAAAATTTGAAGCATACGACCCAGGCACGTACACGAAGCCTTTGGAGGAATATTTACATGAATACCAGATGTGGACAGATAGAGATATTCTCAAGTTAGTATTTCGTTTCTATCTATCTATCTGTAAGCTAAACTCTTTGTTGCCTTTCAGCGTCAGGAGTAGAACAGTTTTCTTCATTTCTATGTTCTAATTATGTATCATATGTATCTCATATAATTTCCTTCGGGTGACATGATGGATCATTCACAAATTCAAGACCACAATCTTCATTCAGTATTTACCTCACAAATTAATAGTTTATACTGATATGAACGTTTGCAGTATTATCAATCCTCTGGCGTAGACTATCATGGGTCCCCACATCTCTCTAACTTTATATCATTTACCAGGATGGTTTGCGTAGACCGCTGTGTTATAATGTTTCATCATATAAAATGTTATCATGCGGTCTCTCTAGCTCTTGCTCGTGTCTTCAATACTTTTTACCGCCATAAAAACATTCTGTAAACCAATGAAAACACAATTCTCATATCGCCTTTGCATGTACTATTCATTCCCCGTTTGCAAACGTTTTTCTACAAAGTGGAGGGCCACATTGAAATATTTTCATAAACTAACCATATCCGTTTTTTAAAAAAAAAACCAGAGTATTCTGTTATCTTCAATATTTCCCATTATGACCCAACAGACTCAGTCCTTGCTGGCTGAACAGAGAAAATAATGTGGTATTTTCAGATCTTTCTAATATTTCAGTGTTGATGGTTTTTTTTCTGCAATTCAATTGCAACAATTATATTCTTAATAATTATAGTTTCTTAAAATATCTTCTTCCCTTTGCTTCATATAAAGGTTTGGGTTGAACAGTACACTTTCTGTTGTTTCATACTAGGGATGGAGTTGAACACTACAGTCCTATTGTTTCATACGAAGGTTTAGGTTGAACAGTACACTTTCCGTTGTTTCATACTAGGGATGGAGTTGAACACTACATTCCTGTTGTTTCATAGCAGAGTTGATGGTTGAACACTACACATTCCTATTGTTTCATACGAAGGTTTGGGTTGAATAGTACACTTTCCGTTGTTTCATACTAGAAATGGAGTTGAACACTACATTCCTGTTGTTTCATAGCAGGGTTGATGGTTGAACACTACACATTCATGTTGTTTCATACGAAGGTTTAGGTTGAACAGTACACTTTCCGTTGTTTCATATCAAGATTGGGGTTGGACACTACACTTTCTTGTTGTTTCATACCAAGGTTGGGGGTTGAACAACTACCCATTCCGTTGTTTCATATCAAGGTTGGGATTGAATACTACACATTCCCTTTGTTTCATACCAGAGTTGTGGGGTTGAACACTACACATTCCAATTGTTTCATATTAATCTTGAGAATGTGTGGTGTTCAACTCCAGGAGTTCCATAAGAGTTCAACTATACGTTCCTTTTGTCTCCTATCGAGGATGGGATTTAGTACTATACATTCCCTCTATTTTATACTAGGTTTGAGGTTGAACACTACACATTACTTTTGTTTCATACAAAATTTGGGGTTGAACACCAGACAATCTCTTTGTTTCATACCAAGGCTGAGGTTGAACACCACACATTCTCTTTGTTTACTACCAATATTTCGTCTTGGAAATTACATATTCCTTTTGTCTCATACCAAGTGTGGGGATTAAACACCAGACATTATCTTTGTTTCGTACCAAGGTTTGGGGGTGAACACTGCGCATTTCCTTTGTTTCATATCAAGGTTGGCGTATGAACACTGCATCGTCCCTGTTTTTCATTTATGGGATAGCATATTTTACTTTATAATCAGAATCTGACTGTGTGCATGTGCCCTTTATGTATTTAAAAGTAAGGTAAAGGTATGTCCCACGTTAGCAACTGCCGTAGGGGATGAAGATAACTCTTCATGTACTAAGCCGCAGCAACTATTTCGTGGGGTGGCAAGTTCCCTTCATTGCTGTCTTTACCTCCCTAACGCATGTGTCAGGTACTAATTAACAGCTGTATGTATTAATGTCTCCCTTAATGCTCAGTTTGTTATTAAATCAAACAATATCATTAGTACATCTCATATTTTACCATCTACCAATAGACTGGCTGTTCAGCTGGAGGAGACACCTGTTACCGACGAGTTATCAACCAACGTGACGTCTGGAACATTACCTGATCCAATATTTAACTCGATCCAGACAGTTACACTGCATAACGGGAATGAAGTGAAAATTAACAGAATGTCATATATCAAGGTCGGCGATACTCCCTCCAGTACGCCGTGGATTCCATAGGAGTTCCCAGGTAGGTTTCTCAGGTTTGTGCTAGTATATTGGCCGGATAGTGAGTATGGGATCGACCCCGTTTAGTGGTGAGGCACGTCATTTGAGCATATTATAATAGTGAACAATTATAACACCTTTACAAATTGCAAATCGAATACATGTAAAGAAATGATTTCGATTGTGCATTAAGATTTCTATTACGTATATGTTGCTGATTCTTGCTTACATATATGACACATACTTCTATTATGATCTTGATGGCTACGAGAGCTGAATTGGTATAATCATACAATTGTCGGAGATTTAAACATGGTTTACATCTCAGATGCAATGCTACGAGAGATTCAAAATTATCGGTCGGTTCTTAGTTGAAGGCATTTCTATTTTCTGCAACTAAATTCGAATTAGCCGTCGAATGTGGACAATTGTTATAGATACTTAGCATTTTTCGAGGTAATTCATGAGCAGCCAGGCTTTAATCTATCACTGTATCTCTTCTTTTTGGCCACTTTGATAACGTATGCTCTTCTGCAACTCATCATAACGAAAATATTCGTATATATATATATATATAAAACACCTTTGTGAAGACGTAATCTAACGTAAAGATCAGAGGAGGCGAGCAAAGGTGCAGTCTAGCATAGTACACCACCAAATCATCATCTCGTGTCGTCTCCGCAACGAAGATTGACTGCAACATATCCCCAACATCCCCTGTCTCTTGTTGTGGTGGTACACTCTGCTAGACTGTAACGGTGTAACCTATCCCTTTTGTGATGTTACTCTCCTACTTTTAGCAAGTGGTACGTTGCGGTCATCCTTCGATGCACAGACGGTTGCATAGAAACTCATCTCTGGTTTTCAGATCCTTGGGTTAAATCAATATGTTGGACGAGTACAGTTAAGTTAGGTAAGCATTTACATATTTATGGAAGCAACGGTAGTTTAACTCTGCCAAAGCTTTGTTTTAGCCCAGCCACGGTCATATGTATATTATATATACAGCGTCATGCTGCGACGTTACAAAAAGAGTCGGATGTTACTTATCTTTTGTAATTCTTGAGACTAACGGGAATTGAACCAGTCCGTTCTACGGCACCAAATCGCCTAGCAACAATTGCACACGCGTTCCTCCGTACTTGACTAACCGCATCTCCAAAAAAGATGCGATTTCATCAAGCCATTCAAACCGTGCACACAAAGTCACCCGAACGGACCAATCGAGACAAGGACTATTACAACAACAACAAACATCCCGTACAGGTATTGACATATCCTCAGTAACAACAAACACATAACATAATATCCGTATTAGTTGATACAAGGGCCGATAGGTCTTCTTGTAAACATGGATAACATATATAGACAATACAATACGGATATTATGTTATGTATTTGTTGTTACTGAGGATGTTTCAATACATGTACGGGATGTTTGTTTTTGTTGTAATAGTCCTTGTCTCGATTGGTCCGTTCGGGTGACTTTGTGTGCACGGTTTGAATGGCTTGATGAAATCGCATCTTTTTTGGAGACGCGGTTAGTCAAGTACGGAAGAACGCGTGTGCAATTGTTGCTAGGCGATTTGGTGCCGTAGAACGGACTGGTTCAATTCCCGTTAGTCTCAAGAATTAAAAAAAATTTCCTCCGGCTTCCTACTTAAATTTATCTTTTGTAGTGATTTTCCTTATAGTTCATTCCGAGCTGGAATCACGCAGCGTCACCAATCGTGGATGTTACCAATATTATTAGTCACTATATATGAACATTGAGATATCAATCAATTAATAGAACGGGAAAATGCCGATTGGCACTGAAAAATGATGATGTGTGAGACCATTACGATGGACTGTTCTGAAAAAATGTCGTGGTATAAATGAGATTCATACATTTTCCAGCTATTCTCGTGACAAAAGATACGGAGATGAAATCAATCATTATATAATAAGCAATCCTTGAGATTGCAAAGAAGTCATCACACCGAGGTCAACTCATTGGCGAAGAGTTGTTGCTTAAGTATGTCGTCATCTGAAAACATACTTCTCAATTCATGATTTTGGGGAATAACTGACATCTCAATGTATAACTTTGGGGAGTAAAACACTTCGTGTAAAAGACTTCTCTCAATTCATGACTTTGGAAATACAAGACTGTGCATTTAGTGATTTTGGGAGTAAACGGCAGCTCAATTCACTACTTTCGGAGTGAAATAATTCAAAATTCATGACTTTGCGCCATATATTCTCTTTGGATAAAACAGTTATATTTAATTTGACAAAAGCTGTGGAACAGTTCTCCATCAACACGATGGCATATCAGTCTGTAACTGAGAGTGAACATTCACCACTGAGCTATGGGACAATGTATGCAAACTCATAGTCCAGCATGATTCCTGCCATTATCTTTATAAACCTAATTTGTTTATACATGACATGACATAGCTTTTTCATATTCCAACATGCTAGTGTATGTATATTAATTTACTATAGCTGCAATATTGTTGCTGTTGCAGAAATCCTATGGGTAGAACAGGACTCAGGGGACGTGGAAATTTGTGGAGATGGGGTCCAAACCATATGGCACAGGCGGTCATTTCCCGCTTGAGGGCCATTACAAGCGGTTATATGCCAACAGGTAGCAGTACATCCCCACCAGGTTCAGTTAAGAACATCGAGATTCTCGTAGTCCGTGACAGCTTCGATTCTAATCTTTATAATCTGCCAGGGGTATGCTTTGTCGCGTTCAGATTATAATGTTGTCCTGTAAACTTGACCATTGAATCAATGTGTAATGTAAGATACATCTTAGTTGAGCATATACGTGATTTATGAAAATAGTATTACATTGAATTGTCACATCTTTAGTAGTTGTAATGCAGTATATGTCGATACCGTGTCACAGGGGTTAGTCGGGCAGTTACTCATAATAATCTGATCATCGATTTGGACTCGAAGAGAAGTATGTGTTTTTTCTATAAATCTCAATCCAACAATATTTTCAAATAAGTGACCCATACGTTAGTTCTCGGCATGTGCCATATGCAACCCCCCACCCATACGTTAGTTCTCAGCATGTGCTATATGCACACCCCCACCGATACGTTAGTTATGAGCATGTGCTATATGCACCCCCACCAATACGTTAGTTCTCAGCATGTGCTATATGCAACCACCCACCGATACGTTAGTTATCAGCATGTGCTATATGCAACCCCCCACCGATACGTTAGTTCTCAGCATTTGCTATATGCAACCCCCACCCATACGTTAGTTCTCAGCATGTGCTATATGCACACCCCCACTTATACGTTAGCTCTCAGCATGTGCTATATGCACACCCCCACCCATACGTTATTTCTAAGCATGTAATATATGCACACGCCCCACCCATACGTTAGTTCTCAGCATGTGCTATATTTACAACCCCACCCAAACGTTAGTTCTCAGCATGTGCTATATGCACCCCCACCCATATGTTAGTTCTCAGCATGTGCTATATGCACACCCCCACCCATATGTTAGTTCTCAGGATGTGATATATGCACAACCCCCACCCATTCGCTAGTTCTCAGCATGTGCTATATACACACCCACCCATAGGTTAGTTCTCAGCATGTGCTATATGCACCCCCATACGTTAGTTCTCAGCATATGCTATATGCAAGGCAAGACCCCCATACGTTAGTTCTCAGCATGTGCTATATGCACCCCCACCCACCGCCATGATTTGCAGGTGTGCCACGCGAAAAAAAAGATAATAGGTTCACAAATAGGTTCAATTCGGGGGCTAATGAAGTTTACAAATTTCAGCGGTAAACCTTTTGAATGTTTGAGTGGCCTCAAAGGCGAGACAGAAAGCACCATTGTTACCGACAGCGGATTTCGTAACAATTAAACATGGAGGTTGTTAACTTGAGTTGGATATCACACACAATGTTAAAGTAACTAAGATGCCATGTTAAACTCCAACAGTTATGCCATCAGATACAGATATCGCAGCTAAGCTGTAAACCATGGCACGCCGTATCTATTCTTCGGACTCACTTGTTAATATGATTGATGTTAAAAACGCAGAGAAGAAACGATACACAAGGTGTATATTACAGGTATACAGGTCATGGTAACTAGCAGAAGAAAATAAATTACGTGTCATTGACACCACAGGGAGCACACAATAAAAATACGTCTCAAAACGGGACCACGTGCCGAAGCTGTTGAAAACTACCGTCCATTGCCTCAATTATACATTTTGTTTATTACATGGACGCATCGAACTGAAATTTAACTAAAAAAGAGACATGGGCAAATAGCAATGAGATCCTTTGTTATCTGTCATACACTGTGTCTGAAAACATTACAACACACAGGACTGTACTTGAGTATTCAGTAAGGGGGTGGGGTTAAAAAAACTATAATTTGTCTGTGTGTGTGTGTGTGTGTAATGGTATCATACCCTCTCTTCATGAGAAATCTCATTAACATTTTGGAGAGAAAAATTGTATATGTTGAAAGGGTCGTAGAGTTTCCCCAAAATTCGGCTACATTGCTAGTACTAAAATGCATGTTCCGATTTCCTGTTCCGATTTGAACTTTGCAAACCCCCTCTCCCTCTTTTTTATTTACGGACTTGTAAACACATTGACGACATTGAGACGAATCCCTGATAATACTTCTCAATGGGTTCACCAGAAAACATCTTCCTAAAGTTACGCTACTTAATTATCCCCATGATTGTCATTGGCTGCCAGCAATAGGTATGCCACAAAGTGACCACTTGAAACGCTGGGAATACCAAATAGTGCCCATTTGGAATGATTATTTCCGATAAGTTCACATTGGCACTAATATTGAGGTCAAGCGTGTTATAATAAATAAAAAAACAGGTTGAGAAACACTGTACTCTGTAAAGTTTCAAAGTTTAGAGAAACAACTTAGATGAGCCATCACTACTCGCCTGTATAAAACATATGCACAGAATGGACGACTATCATAAGCAGCAAAGATCTTATATTCATCGCAAAAGACAGGAAAGCAAGATAGATAGAGTATTTTAAAGAGTTGTACAACTCATCAAAATCCTAGACTACTCAAAGGTCTTTGACTGTGTAAACCACCAGAAAATATGGAATGCAATGGAAAGCATTGTCCTTCAAACCATCACATATCGCTCATTGAAATGCGTTATCATGAGCAACATGCTACTACTATTCACATCGAGGAAGAAACATTTGACTGGTTTGACGTCCTAGAAGACATCCCAGACACGAATGCAATGTCTCACCATTTGCTCAACATATAATCAGAACACGACATGCGAAATATACTAGACGACGCACACTATGATCAGTCTTACTTCCTGATATCCACATGACATGATATTCAGGAAATTAGATGAGCAGATTATAGCTTTCGAATATCGAGAAGCCCCCCATATGTTTAGAACACATGATTAGGACGGTCCTATACAAGAATCAGTGGGCAGGTTACTACGGAACCAAAAAGTCAATATAATTAAACAGAACGAAATTCCGATAAAGACACATTACGACACAGCCAACGTTCTACACGTTTAATAATGAGAGGTCCATATCACTCGATACGCGCGCTACACACTGAGTGGGGGGTGATTGTCTAGCCTGTTGTACGCATATCTCTGGATGAGTATCTTTAGTCACATTTTTTTAAATCTCTGAGAAACGGAAGCACACTGCAATAACATATGAAATTGAAAAGTTTGAATGTTGTCACGTGATTTGTCCACTGATTCTTGTATAGTACCATTATGACAGTTAAACATCATATCGAGCCTCACAATATTTTTCTCAATGCAAAAGAATACAAATAATGCATATCAACAGAAATTAACTCACACTTAAACAATAGTAGCTGAGAACATTTTTCAACTAGAAAATGTCATAAACTATGAATATCTCGGATTAATAATCTCAGCACAATCATCATCAGCAGAATCTATTTTTCATCAGAGATCAATCAGAAAGAATATAACAAAATATTTGCAAAAGGCAAACACACAAAAAGACAAAGTTAAAACTATTAAGACGCTATATGTTTCCCAGTGGCAAAATAGTTGTGAGTCCTGACCAGCGACATCCACAATCGAAAAGCATTACCGGTATTTGTAATTAAATGGACCTTAAACAAAAAAAAACAGACACTATGATTATGAAGTTAAGCAGACCAACAAGGCACGTAAAATGTATCTGTCAATGGTACAAAATTAAAGTCAGTGTCAAGAGTTCAAATATATAGGAAGCGTCTTTACAGAGGATGGTAAACTCGATAGAGAACAAAACAAGATAACAAAAATCTAATAATGTGTCCTACCAATTGTCGTCACTACTCACACACCCCCCAATCTGAAAAACGAAAGAACGACAATTTCAAACAATATGCTTATACCAATTCTGTGTTACCGATTTCAAACATTACCATTGATACATACACTAGCGGGCGTGTGAAATGGGATGTTTAAGCAGTGTTATCAATGATGACGGTGATGAATGCGTTTTATTATGTCGGTTAACATTTTTTTCTAAATTTACCCTGAACTTGACGTGGCGACAGCAAGGGCATGTGTCCTCTATCACACAAGCCACTCACAAACTCTCAGTAACATCTTAACATCATAGCGAGAAAAAATAATTCGTATTGACAAGTTTTTTTGTGTGTAAAGGTAAATGTCACAAGTAGAGACCGACGGAGAGAAATGAAGATATCGAGAAAGAAATAAAGACCATGTCATGTCAAGACTACATTGAGAGAGATAGCGAACCCGATAAAGAAATAAAGACCATGTCATGTCAAGACTACATTGAGAGAGATAGCAAACCCGATGTTTGGCCACTTCATGAACCAACACAAACATCCCTGCGTGCATAGAACATCAGAAGAATTGGTTACATGACAAAAGTAAGATGCAGAATTAGATGTGTGGAAATAAAGAAACATTAAAGAGATACTGGCTGACCATGATCAATGCAACAATATTTTTCACAGAGAAAACTATCTTACACCCCCCCCCCCCAATCCACAACGCTTGACAACACATATGGAAATGAAAATATTAAGATAGAGAGAACAGAATCAAAGCACGCCTTCAGACGGCATGTGTTATATTACTGCCGTGCATTTCGTTGATAACTATTTATATAGTTTGTCACTTGCCAACTCTGACCAAGGAAATAATGCTCGGTAATAATGGAAAACAGGACGTGAAAATGTTAGTTTTTGGTATTCTTCTTCTTCTTTTTCTGCGTTCGTTCTGAAACTCCGGCAGATTAGCAGTATGTAGTCCGTAGAACGAAATGCTGTGTGTCATGGTTTACAACATTGCTGCGATATCTGCGCCTTTCGGCCTGACACACCCGACTTCAGCATGGCTTTGGGTCATTGACCCAATATGGGATGGGGCAGCCAACTCCATCCCATAACCTCATTAGTCGCCTTTTACGACATGCGAGGAAGGTAAACTGTGTTGCTGTTCTTTGCTCCCCTTTCGGGCCTCGACAACCCCACGGGAGTTTGGTATTCTATTGGTAGGTGTTATGCTAGCGATTTCGTAAAATTGAGCACTAACTGTCTACTATATGTCCTACTGGTAAATTAGAAAACCAACGTTCTTAATGGTTCATTCACTATTAGTTAGCGCGATTTTATTGGGTCACTGTGGTTATAATTTGTGTGGCAGTCAATAAAAATCAAACATAGTCAAATGAGCCATAGTGTCATGTCCTTGATTGCGGATGGCGATATGCGCCGCCCAGTGCGTTAAACCTGAATACAAACGAAAAATAAAACAGTTTGGTAATTTTTTTGACAGAATATTTTGGCAATATAAAGTTTATATTTCATCTAACTTCCCGTTTCCATTGTTGAAATGGGCGATAGATGATGCCGTGTGATTATGAAATTGGCATTCGAGCAATCTGTAGGCATCGGCATTGCGGCGAAGGGGCATGATAGTGAATCGAGTTTTATATACTTTTAGTTCATCGTATATTCAGTGAAATCATTATTTATTCTGATTGGAAAGTTGCAAAATTTTGAGAAGTAAGTTCTTCAAATACATTATGTAAAATGTACCATGATGTTTCACATTATGTAAAATATATAATATTCAATAGATTTCACAGCTTTCGATCGACCAAAAATACGGTAGGCTAGATCTAGATAGGTCTAAATCTGTCCTTATCACTTTCTCACACGTCTCGTATCACACACACACACACAAACAAAACTTACACCAATATATGCGAAAATGAATTCTTTATTTATATGTGCAAATATTATTTAAATATCTGTAACAACAAAAAGTTATCGCGAATCAAAACAGCCACCAACGATTGCATAACATTACAAAAAACATTTTTGAGACATTACGTAATTGTGAACACAGCGTGCTAAGGGTTAAACAGACTGCATTTCTATTAAGTCAGTAGTGCGTTATGCTTTAATCTGTAATAAACAAAATTACAATATGTAACAGTTCAATTTTGTTTTTACCCAAGGACCGTGTGAAAAGTGGAACAACACCTTACATTACACTGTGCAACTTTTTTGCCAAGGAACTGTTACTTGAAGAAACGGATAACACTGGGAAAGAATATGACCAGGACGAAATGATTGAGGTTTTTGTTTCTATTTCTTGTCATAGTCATTACATTTGTGTTATGTCTTGTAATATGCAGAGACACACAATCACCATCATCATCACCATGTGCAGCCGTCGCATTAAAGGTCATCTCAAACTGACCTCCAACATGCTATAGCATATGTATGACGTGATGGTACACTATGACACGTTTTATAGTGTCCACCTGTTGAAGGTTATATTCCACTTAAATCCCTGTTTAATTACTGCTTGCTGTTGCTCAAATTTATTTTTAAAATGTATTCAGCAAAGAACCATGTCGTTTTTTATCATCAGCACGTGCCATCTCCGCAACAAAGGTTCGTTGCAACAGACGTCCACCATCTCTTGTCTCTTTTCTTGGTGGTGTACTCTACTACATTGTAACCTTTATATCTCATGACTCTCCACTTGAACTCCTGCCTACCTCTTTCTCGCCTCTTCACGTTTTACCCTCAAGTAAGGTCTTCAATAAGGTGTCATGTATTTCAATATGTCCAAAATAATGTATTTGCTTGATCTTTATTTCGTTCAATAATTCTTGCCCTATCCCTTTTTAAATCAAATTTATCATTGAATAATGATAATCATTGAAGCGTTGGTAGTTTAATTTAAGTTGTTCGTCCAACAACAGTAGACACGGGATTCGGGTTCACTTGTGATTTGTGTTATAAAATTAAAAATCACTTTGTCCTTCACCAAGACAGTAGGATATCCGGGCTCATCATGTGGGAATTTCGAGGACTGGTAAAACTTGACCAGCGATTTGTGGTGAATCACTGATTAGTAAATTAAACACTTACGTTAAGTAGTGCGCTATGCAAGCTGTTATAACTCAGCTTTATTATAGCATTTACATTCATTCCTAAAAAATGCCCAATACACATTGATTTTGTTCATCTTTAGATGTGCGTGTATATCTATTGTTATCGTGTCTACAAACACATATACATATTATGTTTATGCGTACATGTACAACTATTGTTATGATGTCTACCAACATATTATATATATATATATATATATATATATATATATATATATATATATATATATATATATATATATATATATATATATATATATATATATATATATATATATAATATATATATATATATATATATATTTATATATATATATATATATATATATATAATATATATATATATATATATATATATATATATATATATATATATATATATATTATGCTTAAGGGTAAATATACATGTACATCTTTGCTATGGTGTTTCCCCATTATGGTCATGTGTATATTAAATATTCTTTAATTAGTGGTATTTTTCAGTTTTCCTACATGATGTCTTGTTTACAGTGAAAATAAACTGCAATTTACTATATTATTTTATAGTTCGTCAACAGTGTCAAAAACTGTTGCTTGCTTTTCCAAGCAGCTTCATATTTTGTACTTGTAGCACAGCGGCATAACGGTATTTGCCTTGCCTCTGCGTGATATTATGATTAGTGATTGTCTTTACTACATGTTGCACTTCGGACACATCAGTTCCTTTTATGTCACTAGATTGCAAAGATATGCTTGCTGTTTATTTATTGTAGCGAGTTGATTGTAGGTTGTCACTAGATTGCAAAGATATGCTTGCTGTTATTTCTTGTAGCGAGTTGATTGTAGATTGGCACTAGATTGCAAAGATATGCTTGCTGTTATTTCTTGTAGCGGGTTGATTGTAGATTGCCACTATATTACAAAGATATGCTTGCTGTATTTCTTGTAGCGGGTTGATTGTAGATTGCCACTAAATTGCAAAGATATGCTTGCTGTTATTTCTTGTAGCGGGTTGATTGTAGATTGCCACTAGATTGCAAAGATATGCTTGCTGTTATTTCTTGTAGCGAGTTGATTGTAGATTGCCACTAGATTGCAAAGATAGCTTGCTGTTATTTCTTGTAGCGGGTTGATTGTAGATTGCCACTAGATTGCAAAGATATGCTTGTTGTTATTTCTTGTAGCGAGTTGATTGTAGATTGGCACTAGATTGCAAAGATATGCTTGCTGTTATTTCTTGTAGCGAGTTGATTGTAGATTGACACTAAATTGCAAAGATATGCGCGCTGATAGGGAACAATTTCAAACTCCTCCTCTAATCTCTTTATAACAGTCTCTTAGTAATCTATCCTGACATGTGCTGTTGACGTCATTTTTTCTGCGCTCTCTCATTTCTTCGCTCAGCGTGACCTGGACAACATCTTCACGAACGTTATTGGAGGTGTCAAATCCCAATATTCAATATCCAATCATCGCGTCCCCATAAATTCATAGTCCGACACAATGACAGCCATGATGGTCACTGTTTCCGAAACCCATATTAGGTCTCAGTGGCTGACTAGGGAAATCTCGGTAGCCTAGTTCATGGTGGGTTTGCTTACTAACACTGGGTTACAGAGTGTTAGGTTTGAAACAACTTCCTGAGGACAAAACAATTCGGGTCGTGATTTCTTGCCTGCCACGACCACTCCTCCAGTCAACCCAGTTGTAAATGCGTACCTGACACATGGGTTGGGGAAGGTACACACAGCAATGAAGAAAACTGACCATCCTACAAAACAGTTGCTGTGGCTTAGTACATGTGGAGTTATCTGCATTCCGATGACAGGTTGCTACAATGGGACATGTTTACATTTAGCTGATTTTATTTCCATTTTCATGCTTGAGATTGATGCAATGATACTTTAAGCAATGATGCTACCTCTTAGAAAAGCAAAGAAGCATCAGCCTAACTTTAACTCTCTCAGAATAGAAATATTTGTGTTTTTAAAAATATTATTCTTTTTAGCATTGTCGTGTATTAGTTTCTTGATTTCAAGACCATCGTTTTTGTATTACACATGTACTGTGCATTAGCCGAGTGCAAACATACATGTTCCATAACTCTGACATATTTTCACAAGTATTTCTTAATTCTTCCCCTTTGAACACTTCTTCAAAAGTGTTGATCTGGTAAACCAACTTCTTATCTGTTATTCATGACACATTCTCGTTCTAGTCTTGAACATTACGTTTCGTTTCCATGTAGAGCAGCGGGACACAAACTCGTTCTTACCACCGCACTCTTTCGTATAAATTTTATCGATCAATGCCCCAACCAGGAAAGATGGGTCCCCATTACAGGATGGGGTGACTAACATAAATGCAATTCTAATTCATATTTTTTGTATGGTTTTATGTGATCTTTTTCACGTATGCATTTTACAAACAGTATGGCTTAAATAGGTACAAACAGTACCTCTCCGTCAGACTTAAACTCCTTGAAAAAATGACTAAAATAGAATGTTTGTCCATTACAAAAGATTTCGATATTGGCAGTCTACAGGTACTGAAAGGTGGATATGGTTGTAATATGTTTCCTTTTGTTTACACTTGACTGTATACAGCAAAAACAATATACGTGCATAAATAAATATTTAAAAAACATGAATACATGTAGTAAGTAAAACACACACACACGGTTATGTGATGATTTAAGTATTTTCAGTTGCAACCTTGACTTCTTTATTTATAAATGATAATTATTACATAATTTTGTTGCAAGTACTTTAATCATATCCGTAGCATTCTTTTGGTACTCTTTCTATATCTCTCTCTATGTATACGTATCTATACATGAGTCCTCCTTTTCGTCATGTATTGTGTGTTGATCTATCTGCGTATATACTGGCCCATATATCATGTGGGTATTCATCTTCCAGGAAAGAGGTGGAGACTTTACACATTATTGTGTTTATCGTCACTGAATATTCTGTTTATTCGGGACTAACTATGTTTCGGTTATGCTTCACTCTCTAATTTGGTTATTCAAGGTACAAATCGTAATGGAATCTCAACTTTAATGTCCTAGATTTTTTTCACAGTTATTTGGCGTGGTAGATAAAGCTGTTTCGTCTCCCCCCCCCCCAACAATAAAAAAATTGTCAGAAGTGTCCCACAGATATGTCCAATTTTATGTGCGTTATTTGTTATCTTTCATGGCTCCTCATTTATATTGATAAAACCGTGTGATTTTTGAGTGGGGGAATACAGTCATGCTAAATGTATCTATGTTAGTGATTATACAGCATCTATTTCTCAAAGAACAAGCATGTGGTATAATTTGTGCTGACATGTGGCATCAAATAACAACACACGCATTTAAGACATTGAATTCCATATTTCGCAGTATTTTAGAGATACTAATTCGTTATCAATGTAGACTTTACTTTCTGTAAACCTGGAAACTACATAATATAATCAAATTCTAGTATCATTAACAGTTATAACAGTAACACTATACAAGGCTATACGCCACTATTGATTTAATAATGTATACAGCCTTATTCATTCACTTAGTACCATTTCTTGTTTGTTCTCAAACCCTCACTGTATCTCTCTTGTACGAGAGAAAGACAGAGGTACTACCTGAAATCCATAAATATGTATTCTAGAGAACGAAAATGCATGTGATCGCTATTTTATTTATACCATTTGTCCGAACCATCTAGCTTTGGCGCTGAACAATAATACATTCAGTGCTTTTACCACTTCCACTGAACGCGTCTGGGCGTATGTAACCATATTGATAATATACCAGTTGTCATCATCATCAAGTGCCGTCTCCGCAACGAAGGTTGGCTTCAACGTATCTCCAACATCTCCTGTCTCTTGTCTTGGTGGTGCACTCTGCTAGACTGTAACCTGTCCATCGTGTAATGTTACTCTCCCACTTGTATCTCTGCCTACCTCTTGCTCGCTTCCCTTTGACTTTACCCTCAAGTAAGGTCTTCAATAGGGTGTCATGTCTTTTAATGTGTCCAAAGTATTTTATTTGCCTGATCTTTATTTCTCTTAGTAGTTCTTTCTTCATATTAAGTGTCTTTAGCACCTCTTTATTTGTTTTCTTCTCTTTCCATGATGTTCTCCCTATTCTTCTATATACCCACATCTCAAAGGCATCAATTTTGTCTTCTAATTGTTTATTTAGTGTCCATATTTCTGAGCCATACATTAATATGGAATAGATGTAGCATTTTATAATTCTCATTTTTAACTTGTTTGTAATTTGTTTAGATATTAATAATTTCCTCATGCCATTGAAGGTACTTTTAGCCATTACTATTCTCCTTTTAACTTCTGTTTCACATCTGCCATCATTTGTGACTATGTGTCCAAGATATTGATACTGTTTTACTTGTTGTAGTTTCTCTCCCTGTATGTTTATGTTTATCTCCTGTTCTTCTGTGTCTTTGCTGATTATCATGGTTTTTGTTTTTTTAATGTTTATATCCAGTCCATATTCATTACTTGATTTATTGACTTGATCTAGTAGTCTTTGTAGTTCATGTTCACTTTCTGCTAAAAGAACAGTGTCATCTGCATATCTAATGTTGTTTATTATTTTCCCATTGATCTTGAGTCCTGGTGTTTCTTCTATATTTTTAAAGATATTCTCTGTGTAGATATTAAATAGGCTTGGTGATAAAATGCATCCTTGTCTTACCCCTCTTCTTATTTCTATGTATGGAGAGTAGCTGTTTTCACACCTTATTGATGCAGTTTGTTCCCAATAATATTTCTAATCAGCCTGAAGTCTTTTCCATCTATGCCTATTTACCAGTTGTACGAGATAATTGGTTCCTGTGCTGGACACCCACCTGAATGATAACCACAGCCAAGCATGCTTGATTTAATCTTCGCTGTTGGTAACGATATCAACATTATCACATACGTCCACTTTAGTACTATTTGATAGAATAGTACACAGGTCATACATACACGCATATATATATACGCATATGCATTTAATTAATCAATTATGTGTTTTGTGTGGTTATTTAGTTTTTCAGTAGGTTTGCTACTCCGGACATGAGAAAGAAGAAAAAGTCCATGTACACAACACTTGGTTACTCAGCCTTCCTGGTTTACAGTGGCTACTGTGATGACTCGTCTAACACTGATAATGCCTGGAAGGAGACGGAGATATGGAGTTTTCACTACAAGTACAAAGACAGCTTTGACACGTATATAAAATATGTAAGTCGTACTGTTCTATCCCTCTCGTGTCTCGTGAGCTGCGAATATCGACATTTTTACCTTGCCATCCATTTTGTAGGAGGTGGGTGGTTGGATGGTTGCTAATCCAGCGATCCATGAGATCATGACTTCGCTATTTATATCGTAAGAAGTGGGTGGTTAGCTGGTCACTCATCCAGGTGGTCCATGGGCTCATGCCCTTTGACAGAATGCTAGTGAGTGATATATGCACATGTTTGTAAACTGTTGTTTTGTTCCATATAAGCTG
The DNA here is from genome assembly GCA_034231615.1 of Meghimatium bilineatum. NCBI lineage: Eukaryota > Metazoa > Mollusca > Gastropoda > Stylommatophora > Philomycidae > Meghimatium > Meghimatium bilineatum. Next base: position 54,035,736 of record CM067298.1, read on the forward strand.
TGCCATTTATCTGCCACTGGACGGGGAAGCATTTTCCTGACATCATCCAGTGCTGGACATTCAAAACGTTGGTCCTCAACAGTTTTATAGGCATGTGTAAACAGCCGTCACCCTTGTCGTAAGAGGTGACTAAGTAGTTTTATGTTGTTGTTTTTTTTTGGTGGGGGGAGAGGACTTGGCTGTCGCGTACGATTAGGCGTCAAAGTAACACAAAGTCATACTGAGTCCGATGTGACAAATCTTAAAGGCGCAGAAACCGTAGCCAAAATATAAAGCAGATCCAACGCATTCCGTTCCCTTGACTTCATCCAGCTAATATTATGAGTGTGAGAATGAACGCAGATGGCGACTTAGAAATATTGTAATATTCGAAATACATAAAACACATATTGCACACATCGGTCGTGAAGACAGTATGTAGACCTGTTCAATGATGGCAGCATTTTGTTGTCGGTGGCCAATAGATGACGTTGGTACCTGTAAGCACTATAAGACGGTTTAATATGTATGATATAGCATGTTTAGACATTCGTGCATAAGGGGAAATATATACAACAATGTATTAGAGTGATATCTATCAAACAGTATTATTGCAGTAGATATTTGGAGAACAGTATGCGTGAGTTGTTGCATTATAATAACATTGGTAAGAACAGGAATCTGTATACATTATAGTACATCATGTCTGAAGATACAACTATGGGTTAATCAAGCTTACAATTATGCGAAATTAAACATTCTGTAGATGGCATGCCAGAATAGTGAAGCTCTCGTCTTATGAAAGCCAGAAATCATGTATTATATACAAATACATTTACCTTGGCGATATATAATTAAAAGAGCGCATTATTGTACATCACGCTGGGGTAGTCAAATGTGATCTAACCCTGAAAAATGGAGGTATAACTTATATTTATTTAACGCTAGCTCTCAATGTGTGCAGTGTGTCCCGGCTATGAAAATATCAGCAGGCGCATGGTATGTGGTGAGACGCAATTCTATGAAGTGCACAGCATATTCCTGGGAGAGCCCAGAATCAGAGACAGACGTTAACCTGCTTCACTGGAGAGCCCCCTTTGATGGCAGGGAAAGCACATTGGGTTTTTCCAACCCATAATAATTACCAGCCTTGGCCTGTTGCTTAGAGCACAATAGCATGTTTGTCAAATGATGTGAAGCCCATAACTACAACTGCATGCTGCGTAAAGGTAGGAAAGCCCAAAACCCCTAGAATTAACCCTGTCTGTGTATGAGACTCCGTATCAAAGCAGTGTACAGCGTTGCCAGTTAATCTTCTTGGTCTGAAATAAAAACTCTGGAGAAGCCACCTCATCGCATATGGAAAGTAAGATGAAATTGCTTGTTATTCCTGAGGATAGATACAACACACGATATAGTAAAATGTGACCTAACTCAATTACAGTGTTCTGCCACTTTTTGACCTCCTACATCGTGCCAACAGACGGTCAAGAATTCAGGTATCACTGTTCTTAATTATATCTAAACATTTAACTCTCACTTCCCCACCCCTTCCCACACACCCCAAAAATCAAGAAAAGTACGAAAGAAAAGCATTATTTTTGTAAAGATTTTTTTAATAAAGAAATTATCACATTCAAACCATTTAACTGGTATATCACAATGTTTGGTGACTTTCTGTTTGGTGACAACTGTTGTCAACCCATCTTCCCTTGTCAATAACTGCCAAACAGTGTCAAGTTCCTCCACCTTACAGTTGACGTAACTTATGCACATCCCCTTATCACAAAATTACTAGGTTTACCACTTCATTATATGTTTTGTGATTGTTTCAATGTTTACGAATATTTCAGGAGGAAATTTAGAAAACATACCTTGAACTATTTCACATTTATTTTCTGACACGGTCCTCACCATAATACAGAGGCGGATACTTAGATTTCTGTTGTATAAATTTCAAAATAAAAATATTTTGCACATTTAATTTTAATGAACTTCTGCGATTTCCTCTTTTAAAATCATAATCGATGTAGTCATTGCCATACGAAATTCAAACACGAAGAGAGTACAGTGCATGCTTTCAATATAAATAGATAACTAGGCCGTAGATACAAATCTACTGAAAAGGGGATATGGTTGTAATATGTTTCCTTTTGTTGACACTTCACTGTGTACTGTAAAAACAATAAAAGTTCATAAATAAATATATACAAAATATGAGTGTATACAGTAAGTAAAACGTACACATGGTTACATATAAGCCTTACACAGTATTTACTATTTCTTCATTACTGACAGATTGAAGCATTCAGCTGGATACCAGTATCCTTCAGAATGCCCCTGCCTCCTAGCGAGTATGCAGCAGTAGCTGAAGCTGCCAAAATGTATGATACTCGTAACTGAACTTGAGAAACAAGTCATATATACGATACTATATTCCAGTCTGTTATCTATGAAATAATTACCACATGTTTTATTTATTCATTTTATATGTTATATTTAATTATCAATTTGGTCATTGCTGAATGTTGTGGTTTGGTGAAAATAAATATTGGATATTACAAAAAGTAGTCTTGCAACTGTTCAGAACTTTGACATGTTATGTTCTTGATGAAGGCATTGTGATTTAAACGTTGAATTGTGTGTGTTATCATGCGTATTACCAGTGATTATCACTACTTAATTACACTGTTCCAAGTTTCACATTTTGTTTAGGTTTTCGCCATTTCACCCTTGATTTTGTAGAGTTTTTGTTGTGACTGGCAATAGTAAAGACCTCTGAACATGAACTGAAAGGTGGTTTTTATTATTTCCAGACACTTCGGTGGTTGGTGTTGACTCTTTTAGCATGCGATTATCAAGTATATCAATAGAGACCAACGAATTCACGACAATAATAAAAAATGTAACCAATGAAGACCTCTTTACTTTCTGTTCGGATGCCTACAGTGTAGCCCAGTCTAGGTTTTATTATCTTTGCGTAATGTTTTCACAAAGTAGCCGACATCGCCCCTATCAGAATGATGTAAGGCCTATAAAGGAGGATTATAGGGTCCTTGAGTGTTATCACTTGAAGGGAGGGGGAAATAAATCTGTAGAGACCACGGAAACAATCACGTAGCACTAAAATATTAAAAAAGTTGTTTTTTTAAATTGCTAGCATATCATATTCATGGCATGCAAATTAAAAAGAGAATATTGAACCATTTTTACTTTGCAATTTGGTAGCATATAGTATTCCGGTCATACACATCACACCACAATATTTACCTCTCTTTTTATTTTGTAATGTAGTAGCCTATCTTATTCAGGAGATACAAATAAAACCAGAATATTTTTAGTGCATTGATTTTCCAGAAAATATAAATACGTTCAGGCGGTTCACATTGATTTCTACGCAACATCGTTGCCTGCGGCGGAGTTTCAACCTTATACATTGGCCGTCCCAGACGCTCTGCGTACCGCTTCGCAACAGAACAATTCGTACTTTGTAAGTGCAACAAAGAAAACAGATTCACGACGCAATGTTATTTCTATGAATCAATCTGCAGCTGAAGCACAGGTACTGACTGATATCCTTATTCAAATTATTTGCAAAGTCATCATCACACCGTTATCAGGTGCCCTACGGATTGTATAGGCAATCATAGATTTCCAAAATTCTTTATTTTCCAGATCAGGAATATATTTTATCAAGATCACTGTGGAATCTTTGCCCTTTCAAAACATCAGGATACTAGTTCCTTCCGCTGTCGTCCATAATCTCTCTAGACTATCTAACTTGTCTGTTGTAACTATAATCTCCAGAATTCATCATCCCATATAGTGTCCAAAAAATACATGTCGCTTCCATGTGACATATGCCTGTTTATCTCATATCTCATCGTTATGGACAATTTAACATTTATATAATCTCTGCAATATTCTAATATTTTCATTATGTTTTCTTTTTCGCTGAGTACTTTCTGCTATTTTCAATAATAGTGCCTTGTTGGTGTGGTTGTGTTAATCTGTTCAAAGTGGCAAACGTCTCGTTGTTACCTTGCTTCATACCTTTATTTATGGACTCACATTGATCAGAAATACATTTCTCGTGAGTTTGTTTCATTTGATTTCTGATATCTCTAATTACGTTTCTGTAATGCTACTCGCGATAGGATTGCGTTTCTCTACCTTCATTAGTTCTCTCCGGGAACCACAATATTGCATTATGCCGTATGGTGCCCAAACACTACACGCTATATTGTTTGTCACTTAGAATCGTTGTTGCTGTACATCTAGATGTGGATTATTCTTGTTGTTTGTTTATATTTTGACAACCTCTTCAGCAAGTTTGAGTGCTGCGAAAACAAATCGCCGCTCACCCCCCCCCCCCAACCTTCACAGTTGGCATAAATATATGACCAATGTCTATGTTTGTTAGCTTTTTAAAATCAAATATCAGACGAGAGATTTTGTTACGATGGCAATTCCTTTCTGAGTCTAATCCTAAGAGTCATTAGTGTCATGTCGAGATCACTGCCAATATCAACTACCGGAAAGCTCCTGGTCTTAGCCTGATTTATACTAGATTAGAATGTTCTGGTTACAAGTATGAAATATATGTTCTTATGTATCTCCAGCGTTAACGCATGTCATGTTATTCGGCTGGATACTTTATGAGGAAACAATGTATTAGCAGGAGTTCTCGTGCATCTACTGTCAAAGTCCAACAATCGCAGACGCGATCATTTGTTATTTCTGTGTATAATTTACTTACTGTGACAGCCCATTAGTTATATGCGCCTGGCCCTATCTTAGCATTCCATTCATTCTGTACTATAAGAATATCCTTTTTTTGCTATTTTCCTTATTACACCCTATAGCCGTTTATACAAATTGTCAGTATTATCAATTGATTCTTCATCGTAATCAGTAATGTGAGCATATATCTGTATGATGGAAATATTTTGGTTTGAGCAGCAATTCGTAGTGATACGACTTTACTACTTATATGGGTGTAGATAATGACTGAGTTCAGTCTGTTTTTATGAACTATCAAACCAACCCCATACTGTTGTATTTTATACTAGCTCCTGGGAGACTGCAGCACTAGATCGCGCAGCCTAGTACACCCAGATCTCTGCTGACATCACGAAATCTAACAAAAAGAAATAACACTGCAGACAAGCGCAAGGACCGGAACAAATATAAAAATTCTCCTACCCCGAACATTCAGCACTCTTGCATGCACTGCAATAGAACTTTCCGTGCTCGAATCGGACTCATCGGACATCTACGAACTCACAAACCAAATTAGACAATTTTGTTTCTTTTCTCATCGCATTTATTGTTTTTTTCATGCGATGCTCATCTTCGCTTGCGAAGTAGGAACATCATCATCAATATTATCATCATAGCTAGACCATATTTTATATCCGTCATCCGTTGAAGCTTTAACCTATCCTGTCCATCTCATTTCAGCTAGGCCTAAGATATCCCAACTGTATTTATTGAATTCATGCTTTAGTTCTTTGACCTTGCCGCACGCATGCATCATACGTACATACCACTATCCGATAACACAGTTGGCTCGTGAAATATTAAAAACATCACTAATATTTTCCCGATACTCCAGTTTAGCTTATCTAAGGCATAATTTTACGTGGTGCCGTCCACATCCTCTCCGAAACGTGACATATCTGCAAACAGAAATAGACAACTGTTGTTCTATGCCATTCTCACCAAATTTGAGAAATACTGCGCATACTTATTTTTGTTACATGGGGCATAAACGGTAGACATGTTAATTGGTGTTATTCATAATTGGATGTGTTTATTTTCGGATCAACTGTAAATATATCTAAACATGTGTATCATTTATAGCATTTACTGTGTTATGTAGATCATAGAGAGGTGGCACGTTGCTTCTTTGTTGTTTCTCTTGGGTAGTGTTTGAGTGCATCAGTATCTTAAAATTTATGACATTTTATTTCATAGCAGCAGTTGTCAGTATATAATTAACATGTACGTAAAGCTTAACCCGTGAGCTCTTGTTTAAAGGTCTCTTTGAATAAACGTTGGCATATACACTCTTTAGACCATAACATAATACAGTCATCCCTCAGTTATCGCGATTAATAGGGACCAGAACCGGCCGGGATAAGTGAAAAACCGCGAAGTAGTGTCATCCTCTCATTTTAACACACTTACATTTTTTTGTGTATGTATAATATCAATAAGTGTATATGAAACCATATAAGTGCATATGTTATCATTAGAACGTTAAAGAATAGTTTCAAATATGTAAATATAATATTGATGGTATAAATAACATACATAAAATAACGTATAAATTATATAAATATGATACGTGTGTGTGTAACATATGTAGATGTAACTAAAGTGTATATACTGTAAATATGGTTTTAGAAATCCGCGATGTATTGAGGCCGCGATAAATGAACCGTGAAGTAGCGAGGAACAACTGTACTCTAAATGGCATATTTAAATGTTTACACCAAGGTTACATTAAAGACATAATTAGTGTATGCGTCTTGCAGTATAATGTAATGCACATAGCGCTGCCAGTCTTGACATGTGAATTACTTCCAAAGGATTTTTTACATGGCAGGATAAAGCCACGAATAATGAGGTACTATAGATATCCCCATTTTACGATACATTTATGGTTACATGTAAACTGTATGTAATAGGGTCCATAGATGAAAAAATGCGCGCCTCACAACAATAGTTTTAATTATGAATACGAATGTCAATTTAATGTGGCAAAATGTTTTACACACAATCAGAGCCGCACATTCATGTAAGAGATGAAATGGAACTATAGATTATTGCGAATATATAGCCCAAACGTGTCTTGTCCTTGCCACAAGAGTCGCAAAGTGTCGTGGAGAGCCTAAGTCTTCTTTCCAATTCCAAATGTGTTTCATTTGTCGTTGTAATATCATGTTGTTGCAGTATGTCTATGATGCTATTAATATATCTACATCTAGATCTTCCTATCGATCTTACCCAGATATTCTTCTGTTACAGGCTACAGTTGGAATGCGATCCATTTCCATTCTCATAAGGTGATCGAACCACGCAATGTGTTGTCTTTCTATATATTTCATGCATGGAACAGTTCCTATACAATTTCTGATGACATCGTTTCTTATGCGGTCTGTTTTTTTTTACCTCAACGATCTTTCTTAGAGATCTTCCAAACGTGTCGATTACGTTAGACACTCAGTAACCGACAGATATACTCTAGCAGGAACCACTTACATCTGAGCATAACAAGTCTTTGACTTAGAAAGTCCTACTTCAAAGTAAACTAAAAATTGCCATGTGTGTTTGCCCTTACAAGAGACTGGGACATACGACATTGAACTGAGCCAGTAAGATAACGCCGCTCAACATAGCAAATTGTTACAGCGGATGCTATGTAATGGCGAAAAAGATGAAAGGTTTTGAATCGCAAAAATAGCACAATGCTTGATATGACAAGCCATATATATCTTCTTATCTAGTAGAACCATTGCGCCGCTATAAGAGAGATCCAGTGGGAGTTTGAGAACGAAAGCAAGAACGGAATCAATTATCATGTTCTGCAAATGTTAAGTATGATTTGTCAAGATTGTGCACGTAAATACCTATATCTGCCTTCACCAATCCACACTGAGAGCTCCATGCTATCTATTTATTCTGTGTATAATTAAACACCAAACATTGAAGTGGAGTGCATAACCGGAAATAGTATACTTGCATGGTATACTTATATAACCATGTATAATCGGCATAGCGATGTATGTATATATATATATTGTTAACATTTATTAATATTCACGTTTACACATTATATTAACATTGTGTTGCTCCAGCTTTGCAATTTCCCTGTGTTGGTTTTTTTTTATTAACACTTGGGATGTTGCTGTTTTTTTTTAATTGACCAATGAGCCGTATGGAATCTATGACGTATACCCTGATTAGCATGCAACGATCGCCTTGCACTGTACTTGGATAATGAACTTTGATTAGCATGCAACGATCGCCATGGGATGTGCACGAAAGATTTACTTGTATTATCGTTCTATGATCGGCATGCGATGTATTTGATTGATGTACTTTGATTAACATGCAAAGATTGCCATGTGATGTGCTTGGAAAAATTGCTTGAATTATCATGCAAAGATTGCCATGTGATGTACTTTTAAAGTTTTTTTAACATTAATAAAAATACTTCTATTATATTGTCTGGCATATTTCGAGTCCTGTTCTTCTGCGTTTATTCTCACACTCATACTGTTAATCGGGAAGCAATCCCTAACCAATGAGTTTTATATTGTTTACAATGTTACTGCGATAGCTGCGCTTTTCAGCCTGATGAATCCGAATTCAGGTTGGATTTGGGTTATATTAGCTTTTTAGGTGACCATCAAATTACCATTTCACATCACATTAGTTATCTCTTAAACAATCAAAGGCAGGTCACAATGTTGATATTATTTGCTTCTTTTTTTCAGCCCCGGCAACGAAAGGACGATTATGCTCAATGATAAATGAATAATGCTATCATGTGCACAAAACACAAATTTAATTCCAGGTAGCATAATTAATGGTTGGTTGGTTGCTGATGCAGCGGTCCATGGGCCCTTTGACCCAATGCTATTAAATGGCATTATATTGCTGGGGAGTCTGTGGATTTTCCGTCCACCCCGGGCCAGAGCCAGAGAATAACTATCACACCTCCAGGAAGGTAGGTTTCACCCTATGCAATACTCCGAGCCACTGTATTCAAGATAGGGTTCACTGTGCTCATTACTCGCCACCAGTTGGCTACTGGTTATGCCGAACTTCTCTATTGCTCCAGGCATGGAACCAAATGTTTTAGTCAAAAGAATTGTCACGTCCTGAGTCACTGTGCCTCTATGATGGGCTTCAGTCATAGGAAAAAACAGTGCTGTCAGTTTCCTCCTCGCCAGTGCTGCACAATACATCTCTGGCTCCCTCCCAACCACAGAGGGTGCATACATATATTCAAGTAAACATGAAACACATTTCAACAACAAAATAAAAGCATACGAATCATAATTGTGTAGATAACGTGCCATGAAGTTTCTATAAGAAGATAACCTCAATATAACGGCATGTTATCTACTAAGGTTTTTTATTGCATGGGTGGTTTTTCTAGTGGGCCATTGGTGAGACCCACAGACGCAACCACATGCGTGTAGCATAATTAATAAATAAGGAACTTTTTAAGCTAAGTCACATATCGCAAAGAAACTAAGCTTGAAAATAATAACATAAAAATAAAATATTCGAGCTAATGAGCTGGAAAAAAAGTATGTTCTCCAGTTAAAGAATTAATCATATTAAGGAAATGAAGCTATGCTATTTATTTTCCTTCCCCCAATGGACACAGAAAAAAGAACTACTAGTTCATAATCTAGGATATCAATAGAGAAAAATAATAGTAACTATAAAATCATATAATACGAACTGAGAAACAATTTCTTGGTTTAAATCAAATCCGCTATTTTTGTAATGTTTTATTGTAATAAGGTTTTACTAATTCCTGGTAACACACGTAATAAGACACGCAGGTCGTCGTTTGGACCAGAAAGTCTGCATCAAGCACTCACATAAAGAGTGGTTCACTGGGTATCAACCACAACGTCAATGCAATGTGCAGTACATAGGCGATGGGTGGAGTTATTAGAGAGAGACATAGGAATGGGTTTCACTGCTAGAAATAAGTTTTATCTTTATTTCCGGACACGCAGGTGTGGAGAGAAATGTGCTAGCAGACAAGCTGGTCTGTGTTACTTCTATATCTGGCAGCTAACCTATGCACACAGTAGACATATTCACTGCTCTACGAGAAGATGCACAATCGGAAGACTTTGAGCCACATAAGCATACATCAGTATGGAGAATGCATGCAGTCAGAATAAAGAGCGACGTCGCACGGATAAACCGCATCACTAGAGTTAAACAAATAACACTCAACCAATACATAACAGGAACCAGTTCTGTCCCTAGTAGAAAGGCCTAAATATTTTACGAAATGCGAAACGAAATATCATGACAATTCCTCTCCTTCGATAGGTTTATCACGAGTGTCCACAAGCATTACGGGGGCAGAGTGTCCGTGTACTAAGCAACATTGATCTGTCAGATTTAGATCTCAACACCATAACGCATACTATTAATTGATCTTTTTTCATTGTAGTCTCAGTGGTCGTGAAAATAATGGAATGCAATATGCGACATATGTGAGTTATTTAATCTTATATAGCTGCATGCCTTGACCAAGGTGAAAAAAATAGCTATCAGAAATATGATTTCTGCTGACGACTGAGCACTCACTTCCGGCTCAGGAAAAGATATGCAAGCCACCATGGCCAGATTTTCTACTATTTATAATATGTTTGGCATGACAAGCATCTCCAACAACACAGAAGTAATGATTAAACCAACTTCCAGTGAACCATCTGACATGCCTATGTTATCAGTTAATAATAATGGTCTCCTGCAAGTCGACAGATTTACTTATCTCAATCGTACTTTCTCCAGAGCCAATACCGTTCATACCAATGTCAATAGCAGAATGTCTAAAGCGATTGTTGCATTTCGTAGACTTCGCGACAATATGTGGAGTGGAAGAACATAAGATTGAAACATCGTCACTAAATACAAAAAATATATCGCGCCATTGTGCTCACTACCTTTCTTTATGCTTGTGAGACATGTACAATAGACATCCCAGAATGTTATATCCTCAGACTAGTAGGAAGATAACGTACCTGATACTGAAGTACTCACTAAATATATTCCAGATATGTATATATATATATATATATATATATATATATATATATATATGTATATATATATATATACATATACTAGCTATATATATAGCCAGCCATATCCCAGGTATTCATACATTGCTAACAAAGTCCCGGCTGAGGTGGGCCGGACATGCTGTGCATAGGTCCCACACACTCATCCCACAATATCTGGTGTACAATGAATTGCTTATGGGAAAACATCTAGCCAGTGGACAGAGTAAACACTTCAAGGACTCTCAAATTATCTCTAAATAGTTTCATTGTCGAATGACATCATGGAATTCTATCACTCAAAATCGTCCAGTTTGGTGCAGGAGCACCATCACGTTTTCTAGAATTGCTGCGAAACATCACATCTCAGAACACCATAGAAAACGTGCTACCCGAAAACACACAAACAATGAACACAAATGCACTTCTATAACCATCGTGCTCATAGGGGTTTCTATGCTAGTCATTTGTGTATTCAGTCATTTTCACATACACCATAGAGATGCAGCAACAAAAGCAAACATGTTGTCATCATCGCCTGCGGTGGAAGGGTATTGTTATATTATTATTATTATATTAGCGTTCATTCTCAAACTCCCACTGGATCTCTCTTACAGTAGGACAATGGTCGAACTAGATTTCCAGCAGGTTGAAATCCAATAAATGAAAATGCGCTGTTTCGCTGCTTTATTTGAGCCAATGACCCCACACATCCGTCTTCGGCGGAATTATTATTATTATTATTATTATTCATTCATTCATTCATTTTAATTTAGCGCTGAAGTTAGCGCATAGGGAATCGGTCAGATCTTTCCAATTCTTTCCGTTCACAGCTATTCTGTGCAGTTCTTTAATAGTATGAATATTATTTGTTATTATTATTTTCAGACTAGTCGAATAACAACTGGTGGCAGAAGAAAGTATGATGACACCATCTTCATACAGTATATACAATAATGCTATGTTTCAGAGCATATGATTGACGTTAACGCACTACAGTTAAGGATCCATCAATTGTGTCATATATCGCGTAAGATAAATGAGCTCATAGAACGGTTTCAGCAAATTTAATATGAATATACTGCCATATTAACCGGTTTTTTTTTTCTAATAGACGTGATGTGATTAACAAAATATGCAATTCTAGATTGAATGGCAATCTTCTAAAGAAGCCAATGTTGAACATCTGATCAGGAGTCATCATTTATTCAAACATGACATGGGAAGGATGAAGAAATGAGAGGGGGGAGTGGTTGTTACATATAAACAATCAACGTAGAGATAGATGCGACATATACAATCTAGCCAAGATAGTGGATTGTTTAGCATGCGTACATGTATTACATCTGGATAAGATTAAGCTCACCATATTACATATTAACCTCAATATGGATTAGAATAATTAGTGAGTGTTAGCATAAACTTGACGGTGCAGCATACAACAGAGACACACACAGAGAAAAAGAGAGAGAGAGAGCATGTGTTTATAGTTCTTATGATTTTCAACATTTCTATATGATAAAACTTTCTGTTATGAACGGTTCTCCTAATCCTTTATTGTATGTACGTATGCATAAAATGAAACAGGAATAATGAGAGTGTAAAGGAGAAAAAATATGCGTATTTCATGTATTTCTCACTTCATGAGACAGGCAGGTTTAGAGAACATAGTAACAACAGGCAAAATTGAAGGCAACAGAGAAAGAAGGCGACAACGTGAGAAAATATTAGACAGTTTGACAACCTGGCACGGCAAGTAAACAACAACGTATTTGATACATAATAATGTGGACAGAGAGCTGTGGAGAGCCATGACCGCCTACGCCAGCCGGCATGGCACCTGATGATGATCATGATTATTTATACATTAGACTTCTAGTAACACTTTCGTGTATTCTGCTTCAGTGAATTCCATGTATGGTTAGCTGGTTCATGTATGTAATTTTGACGGCTTATGCGTATTGAAAGCTGCGTCGGTATATGATATTTGCGTGTATATGCTGAGCTGATTCTGTGTATTATGAGCTGGATACATGAACGCTATTTAAACTTATTGTGTATATTATGAGCTGGAAATATGTATACTGTTTCACCGGGTACCGTGTATTATGAGCTGGATACATGTACGCTGTTGAAACGTATTGTGTATATTATGAGTTGGTAATATGTATACTGTTTCACATGGTACCGTTTGTTATGATCCAGTCCATATGTGCTGTTCGAAATTATTCCGTATATTTAGTGCCGTTTTCGTGTATTCAGAGCTGAATCAGCGTGTTATGTCATAGTTCTGTACATGTTGTTTGAACGGGTCGTGTCTGTTATGTACTAGATCTGCATACTTGTTAAACATTAGTATGTATTATCAAGTGGTACAGTGTATATTTCGAATGTTTTAATATCAGGGCAAAGCAAAATTAAACCAGCACTTGCATTGTATAATCAAAGTAAGCACATCAATATAATATCCCTTTCTTGTGATTCTGTTTTACGTTTTGAAATCATACGCTTCATTGCATTATGTTTTTGAAAGAAAGTAGATTTCAACCTCATACTTATTTGTTTGCCAGATAGAAATAGATGGTACCATATTATATAGGGTTACAGGACGTAGCTATCAAACTAATTCTTACAACTGTCTGGAATTGAACCATGGTCTGTTCTAGCAGCGCAGAATCGCTTTGCAACACAAGTAAACAGGTTTTCCGTACTTGACCAAACGCAACTAGTATTTTTGGTTGTAGTAAATTTCTAAGCAGGATGTATGTTGAGTACCATGCCATGGCTTTCTGAATGATTTAGATGCAAGATTTTGGAGCATTTAATATATGGCCGTTGAAAGCAGGCTCCATACATCTCCGACACAGAGCTGGCATTTGTAAACTAGTTGGTATATGTGCATACCTTTCCAGGTAACGTTAAATGTAGGACCAATGCAAGAAACCTGCCGTCGGGGATGAAGATACCCCTTCATGTACTAGGCCGCAGCAACTATTAGATGGAGTGGTTAATTCCCATCCTTGATGTCTTTACCTACCCTAAGTCATGCGTCATGTACTCAATTACAGCAGAGTCGACTGGAGGAGTGGTCGTGTTAATCGAAAAATCGCAACCCGAATTTGTGTTGTCTGGACGTGGTTTCCAAAGTGGCACGCTGTAACCCAGTGATAGCAAGAAAGATCACTATCAATTAGGCTACCGCACTCTTCCTACCGTCTTTCCAGATGATATAATTATTATTATACTATACAAAATTAAATCTACGAACCATGGCGATCATGGTTGTGGCTCACAAAAACAATATACGTTACATAGGTATTTTCTACAGTATGTACATGGGATCCTAGCCTACTTCTACCACCGTGTACTACTGTGTGTCCTCTTAGAAGTGCAGCCCTTGAACTAACTGCTATGATTTCTTACTTTTATCGTTTTACCATTCCTGATCTTACCATCCCATGCAATATGATACATATTGTTCTTAGAATTCCATATCAAAGCATGTAAACTGCATATCGCGTTTGTATACGTCTTTGTACCGAATTAGAGGTTCGACCGTGATATCTTTTCACAGCCTGTATTAACCATAAAGTAGATAATTCGCTATTCTGCCTTCTTCCATTATTATAGTGAGTCCCAGCCATCTGTACAGACTAGGCATAAATAATAATGTGGTATTTTCTGCTTAGTCTAATACATCAGTATTAGTGACTTTGTCCTGCCACCTAACTCCAAAAATGCTACGTAGTCATGCCATATTAAACCTGTTTAGTCGTCTCTCCTGATGCATGTAGGTTGCCGCAGATGAACGTATTATGTATGTATTTGACTTGCAATGTTACTATGTATTGTAGAGGAGCATGTTGATGACACAAGCCTGGTAAACCAGCAGTTTAATATTTTGTTTCCTGTTCCTTGAAGATATTTCTGATGGTATGTTCATTGTTGCAGATGCATCGCAAACCTGGCGCTTATTTCTTGATGATTCAGGGATAATCTGTTGTTTCCTGAAGATCCTAGATAGTTAAAGTGGTGAAATATCTAACGATCATCATCGATGACAATTTGCGGCTGCGTGATGGCATCTTTCGTCATAAAGTGCGTATACATTTTTCTAAATGTTAGTCCATGCTCATTTCACTCATCAGAAAAGACAGCAAGTTTAGCATGTCCTCCACTTAGAGTATCGTAATACAGCATCATGTGCGAATATCAACTCTCCTATAAGAATATTATTTTCCTGATTTTAGCTTTCACTCTTTGAGCAATGTAGAGGTCACCATCTGTACGGGTATTGATGAATTTATCACACTCCGGTTTGCGACAAAACATTTTTCAAGAAAAGGGAGAATTATATTCCACAAAGCGAGTGGGCAATAATGTACTCTTATTTTACGTTACTATTCATCACAATATCCACTCTGGAAACACCATCAAATCTGCCTGTACCATTCATGCATGTATGGAATAACTCACATTTACTTAGACTTCGCAAAGCAAACAAGGGATACATCGTCTAGACAGATAGATAGACAATGATTTTCTAGTGAAAAACAAGTGACCAGCCTATAAGTAAGAACTTTCATAAATATTCTATCTACCTATTGTTAGTTCCAATTGTTCCGTTAAGCGTTGTAGGGGAATGAAGTTTGAGTTGTCTGTCTTTGATCATTTGGGTCCTATTTGCCATGGTCAGCTCGTGTCTCTTTGGTTTCTTTGATTCATACATATTTTCAGACGCTAGATCTTAAGCGTGTGGGCTCACATATGTTTAGAGAAATCTCAAGCTATTGATTGTACTCTTATAACTCTCAAGGTATAAGCAGCCAAAGAACATACGTACAAAAACACGATAACTTATAAAACACATATACAGTTTATTCATCTTTTTCTTTTCCCAGTTACAGTTTTGTTCCTCATCATTAAGTGGTGTCTCCGCAACAAAGATTGGCTGCAACATATCTCCAACACCCACTGTCTCTTGTTTTGGTGCTGCACTCTGCTAAACTGTAATCAGTCCATCTTGTGATATTACTTTCCCACTTTTATATATGTCTACCTCACCTCCGTTCGATTGTATACTCAAGTAAGGTTTTCGACAAGATGTCATGTCTTGTAATGTGTCCACAAGACTTCATTTGCTTCATCTTTTTTCCTTTATCACTTCTTTCTTTATATTAAGTGTTTCTAGAACCTATTTGTTTTCTTCCTCTTCCATGATGTTTTCCCTATTCTTCAATATATCCACATCTCATAGGCATTAATTATGCCTTCTAATTATGTTCTTATGTCAAAGTTTCTGAGTCATACATTACTATAGAACAGATTTGGCATTTTATAATTATCATTTTAGCTATTTTAGCTTGTTTGTAATGTGTTTAGATGTTAATATTTCCCTAATGTTATTGTAAGTAATTTTAGCTATTATTCTTCTCCTTTTAACTTTTGCTTCACATCTGTCATCATTTGTGATTTCGTATCCAAGATATTGGTAATGTTCCACTTGTAGTTTCTCTCCGTGTATTTCTATATTTAGCACCTATTCTTCTTTTACTTCGCTGATTATCATGATTTTTGCTTTTTGAATATTATGCCCAGTCCATAGTATTTGCTTATGTATCTCTACCTATCTATTTGCTGAACCTTTTGTTGACTTTCAGCGTCAGTGATAGAATAGTTTTCTAGAGATAACCATCGTCATTGCTGAGTATATTGTGAATTGTTACTCTCTTATTTCTGCTATCCATTACTTTCATGGCAGGCCTATAGGTCTGCTTTCACTGTATCTGTGTAGCATAGCTTACTGTGGTACGCTGTCTGATGGTAGTCTTCTGATACTCTTGAAAAACGTCGCGAGGGGACAGCTATCTGTGTTATTTCTTGCGACCACAAATGGAAGCCCAATTCAAAGTTTAGGATTTTTCAAAGACGATTTGATGTATCGAACTCATCAATTGATCTTTGTGGTTCATGTTCACTTTCTGCTAAAAGAACAGTGTCATCTGTATATCTCAGGTTGTGTATTGCTTTCCCAATGATCTTGTATTCTGGCATTACTATTATATATCTAAAGATATTCTCTGTTTGTAGATAGCCTCTTCTTAGTTCAATGTACCGTGAGCAACTGTTTTATCTTCTAATTGATGCAGTTCGTTCCTAATATATATTTCTAATTAGTCTGATAGCTTTTCCATGTGTCTATTTATTGTAGATATTCGATTAACTTTTCATTTCTGACTGTCAAATTCCTTGATGCAGTCTATAAAGCAAATATAGACACTCTATTGGACTTGTAAATATTTTTCTATAAATAGTTGAATACTAAGTATAACTTCTCTGGTTCCTTTATTTTTCCTAAAATCGAATTGCACTTCAGTTTTATTATTCAATTATTAATTTTATCAAGATGTATACGCTTTTATAATGGCATCAGACACAGATAATAGTATGCTGCATTTTGCTGGTTTTTAAGAATTAAGATTAGATGCAAGTGTATATGCAATGTCTAAAATGCCTATATGATGGCCTCACCACTGATTAAAGTCAAGAGTGTTACATTTTTACTGAGTAATAATGGTAATAATTTACTAATAATTTACTCAGTAATAATTTACTAAGTGCCGGTAACATGGAATACAATACGTTCACAACATCACACGTGTAGTCATTATTTCTGTTGCCTGTCTCAGAGTCTAATCTATACATCATCCTAGTGTCCTTTATTACGTTTTTTCCTAAAATTTAAGACCCCATGAGTAGCTTAATCATGAAATAACTAATATATACTTTTCATGCATTTGTATTCATAATGTACAAGTCAGAATTCATGCTGTGTCTAATTATTACTATCATCGTTCACAGCGCGTCTCAAAATTCATAATTTCGATAACCTACCTTTAAATCTATAAAATGTGTAGTATATATAGTATATCTAAAACGTCGCTGTGCACTGCATGTGAAATTAAATATAAGTACTCAATACGACGTTATAGAAAACTTTATTTTAATATGGTCCTGTATTGTATACATCATAACTGAGCAAAATAATGTTAGCTTGCATTGTTAATTTTAATTCCCTAACCACGAACGGTTCGAACCGCTGAATGAAACGTGTTTTGTGATGGAACAAGTGTCAAATAACAGAGATTAATATACGGAGGATGTTAATAGCAAATTCGTGCAAACCTTTCCTGATGCACAAACTTCGCAACGTAATGATGTTGTGAATTTCCGAATAAACATTCCGTGATGCAGACATTGTTTTACATGCCCACAAATCTGGACATCATTCAATTGATTAAGAAATAGGTATATCTAAAACAGAATGCAATTCTCCAGAGCCCATGAATGTCTTTACATCATAACTTTAGACGAATTGTTCACACTTCACTATATGCTGTAGAATTAACTGCTTTGTGAAACATGTTACCATACCCACTACACGTCACCATATCCACTACCCGATGAACATAGACAGTGGTATTGTTCATGAATGATGTATCGCTACATACGGCACACACGCCCATACTAAGATAAACAATTCATGCAATGAAGTGTCGCCGGCAATATAAATAATGTAGCGCCAATAACATCACACAAGTCCATACTAAAGATAAACAATTCTTGTGACAAAGTGTCGCCGGTAATATAAATGATGTAGCGCCAATAACAGCACACACGTCCATACTAAAGACAAACAATTCGTGTGACGAAATGTCACCCACAATATAAATGAAGTGCACAACGATTTTATGCATAATGATGATGACCGTTTGCGTCTTTACATGCGATCATTAAGCAGGCTAGTGTAAATGGCACAGATACATAACCACTACGTTTCACACATGATTGCCTGCACAGGCATGCTTTATGGAACAAATATATTTTCTTTTTATACTAACCACCTCTCGGCTTTCTTGATTAGTTCAACAGAAAAGGCAATGCCAATACGCCTGTAAAACAGTACACATGGACGATAAGCCAGAAGATGGATTAATAAATCATTGATTACTTCATGGTTTCGCCACCGGAATTTCTGTTGGGGTTTGCTACCTCAGCCTAAGGTACCCATGTGCTCACCTATTAGCGAACAAGTAAATAAATAAGAAAGTTAACACAGTTATGCAAACATGTTGATAACACAGTTATGCAAACATGTTTATAACACAGTTATGCAAACATGATTTCTACATACAGACTCTCTATGAGCAGAATGTTTCTTTACTCAGCGTTAATTCGTAGTTCACAAAGGGAAAGTTAACTCTATCATTAGCTGCACATCTATAAACAGTAGACTTATAACAATACGTGTAGCGACTAATCCCAAAAACATCATGCATCATTCAAGTATATTTGAGCACTATAAAGAAAATGATGTATTTTATGAAACATTATAAGGCACAATTACGGATATCCTAATAAAAGACACATAAATAGTACTAGGTGACTGGAACACAAAAGTGGGAACTGACACTTATAATCAATTGATTAGCACAGTAGGGACATGTGGAACAGGAGAAACGAATGAACTAGGACTAAAACTATTGGATTTTGCCAACAAATGTTAACTCATGCGTGCAAATATTGCAATTCCACTCTAGCTTTCTAGCAGAACAATATGGCATGCTCTAAAAGCAGAGACACATAATTACATTGATGTCATTCTTGCAACCAACAAATTCAAGTCAAGCATAAACAATGCACAAAGAAGAACTCACAAACCTTGGGTGTCAGATGACATCCTGAAATTGTGCGGCGAACGAATGGAAATGGAAATGAATAAGAGAGAGTTCTCTGAAATGGCGGAACAATATATTATAATGAACTAAAATATCAAGAACAATTAACAATCAAATGAGGTATGGCTAGAGGAACAATGTGAAACAATCAATGCAAGGATTTAAACATGGAAACAGTAAGATAACATATGCCGCTCTAAGAAAAATAACAGTGAAAAGAATACCATAGATTATCTACGATATACGACAAACACTGGAAGATATTCAATGAAACAACAGATACAGTAGTAAAATGGACTGGGCATTGCTAGGTGATGTATAACTTCAAGTGTGATCATGACTATACTATATTAGCGGATTCTGAACTTGGCAACAGAGAAATTGGACATGCAGAAATACTAGTCGACGAAATTAGATGTCATACGAGCATTGAAAGGACTGAAATAACCAGCAACAGATACCATTTAAGTAGAACTCTTAAAGTACGGAGGAATTAATGTTGTACGTAGACTATGATCAAAACTGTCAGAATACACGCAAGACAAAAAAAATGATCCTCTGACAGCACACAATCACTAATAATACATATTCAAGAAAAGAAATATGAAAGTGTTTGTCACTTACAGAACCATTAGCCTTATAACGAACCCGAGTAAAGTGATTCTCAAAATACTCCTCAACAGAATAAAACCCAAGTCCGAAAACGAAATATCGGAAGAACACGCTGGCTTTAGAGATTAACATGTTGAGCAAATACTTAACATCAGAAAATTAATTTACAAACATGGTCGGCATCAATATAATATAAACCACATTTGCATTGATATTACAAAGGTATTTTACCATATTTGGCATGATGGGCTATGATACATACTTGACAATATAATATCCATACAATACAATAAACACGTAGAAAACAAAAATCATGTCAACAGATATAACAACACAACAACCATTAATCAGAATAGACAATACCGAGATAGAATGTGTGGATAAATTTGAATACTTAGGAGCAAACATCAACGGTGCAGGAGACTGCATGGCAGAAATAAGGAAGAGATTGGCAATGGCATATTGCAAAATAACACGGCTGAAAAACATATGGAAAAACAACAAAATAGAAACGAAAGTGCTGATGTTACGAACTTTTATTTTTTCGGTTGCAACATACGGCTGTGAAACATGGACTCTAAGTAAAACAGCGGCAAAGAAGATCAACGCCTTCGAGCTGAAATGCTACAGAAAGATACTTAGAATATCATGGAAGGATAAAATCAGAAACTCAGATATTATAAACACACTGAATATTCCAGAGTGTGGTTACTAAAAACAATAACAAAAAGAAAACTACGCCTGTTTGGTCATATAAAGAGACATAACTGTTTAGAAAGACAAATAATGGAGGGAAGAGTACATGGGGGGAGGAGAAGGGGCAGACCAAGAAGACGATGGACTGACGACATTAAAGATAATATGAATACATCGCTAGAAAATGCAAGCCACATCGCCCAAGACAGAGAGAGGTTCAGAGAGTTCATTGGGAAGACAACGTTCTGGAAGGAATACGTCACATGACACAATACAATACAGTTAACCAGCTAATCGAAAAACACAAATAAATACAGCGTGATCCAAAATGTATATCTAAATGCACATGAAACAAACATTGTGACTACACACAAAACAAAGATCAAACAGATAATAAGAATAAACAAATACAACTAGAATGTGCATACACATTTGAATATGTGGGAGTAAATATAAACAGTTCTGGAGATTGTTCAATTGAGATTAGACTCGCAAATGCAACGTTCACATTAACCTAAATGAGGAAGCTGTGGCAAAGTAGTAATAATGACACAAACTTACACTTTAAAAGATCATGCGTTTTCCCAGGTTACTAATGAGGAATGTCTTAGAAGGATGGATGTGAAAAGATACATTATTGATACTATACGAAAAAGACAGCAAACATTTATTTGGTACATAATGCGAAGAGGAGGCATTGAGAATACAGTAACAACAGGAGAGATAGAAGGGAAAAGATCAAGGGAAAGACCCAGAGAAAAGATATTGGACAGTCTGACTAAATGGGTTCGATTGGTGACACCAACACAGATGATGACATATATGAGAGATCGATGCACATGGAGAAATATGATCACCAAAGCCATTCAGCATGGCACTCGATGATGATCATGTTTCTCTAGTGGCAACATATGGATGCGGGACTTTAAATTTAAACACGACAATATCTAAAAGACCAAATTCATTAGACATAAAGTGCTGTAGAAAGATCCTAAAAATATCGCGAATAGAGAAAAAAGAAGCAAATTAAATTTCAGAAGTTACTGAAAATAAATGAAGTGTTGCTTCTAAATACCATCATACGAAGGAAGCTATAGTATTTTAAAACATTTAAAGGGACACGATGATATCGAAATGTTTATTCTCGAGGACAGAGGGTATAACCAAGAAGACTATTGAACAGTGACATCGAAGAATGTATGAACATGTCTCTGGCCAATGCAGACCTGTTTGTCCGGGACAGAGAGACATTCAGAATATCCATGACGAAGACAAAGTTCTGAAAATATAATGAAAGTAAATTGAAGTAGGAAGCCAGAGGACAATTTTAAAAATATTCCTGAGACTAACGGTAATTGAACCAGTCCGATCTACGGCACTAAATCGCCTAGCAACAATTGCACACGCGTTCTTCCGTGCTTGACTAACCGCATCTCCAAAAAAACTAATACGGATATTATGTTATGTGTTTGTTGTTACTGAGGATATTTCAATACATGTACGAGATGTTTGTTGTTGTTGTAATAGTCCTTGTCTCGATTGGTCCGTTCGGGTGACTTTGTGTGCACGGTTTGAATGGCTTGATGAAATCGCATTTTTTTGGAGATGCGGTTAGTCAAGCACGGAAGAAAGCGTGTGCAATTGTTGCTAGGCGATTTGGTGCCGTAGAACGGACTGGTTCAATTACCGTTAGTCTCAAGAATTTTTGAAAATATAATGCCACTTTCTCTCTCTCTCTCTCTCTCTATATATATATATATATATAGCCTGTTTTCGTATCGCTTTAACAATGTTATCTATTGTTTTAACATCTCATTTGGCTGTATCTAAAGCCGGTTTTAGTACCGCTATATCAGTGTTACTTGTTTTAACAGCGCATTTTGCATTCGATCTTCCATTGAATTTAGCTGATACAGATGAAGTTGTTTGTTAAATTATCCTGTAATCTGGCATGACATATTTTAACAAAAAACCATTTCTTTAAATTAATTCTGGTAGGTGATACTGTTTATTTTATTACATTTAGATTAACGCCACACTCTGCCTAAATAACTAAAGCTGATGCCATTTAAGCTAGCTATACCTCATTATATGTGCGGCAAGATGTTTTTAACCTTTAAAAGGGCAAACAATATGAAAACAAATATTTATGTTAATCTATTGGTCTATTGTCTTACCCCATGTGAATAATTGTTGATCACATTCACACTTGCCGTTAAGTGTAGGTGTGTGAGCTTAAGCTGTCGTTCCAAGGCCAGATGTATCGCCGATGGTTGCATTTAGTACATGTTTGTTCAAGGCTATCTTGATGTTTTCTATCCACTGTTTTCTTGGTCTACCTTTGGCTTTACGCCCGGGGTTTTCTTGTATTATATGCTCTTATTGATATTTTACATTTGACCGAACCATTTTACTTGCTGTCTCTCAATATTTTCGATACATGATAGTATACCAACTCTTTTCCTAATTACTTCATTTCTTGTTTTAATCTAGTGTGGTAACCATTGCAGCTTTTCTCAGGACACTTCATCTCACATGTGATGTTTGTTTCTTTGCTGCGAAGCTGTTTAAAGACCATGTTTTAACATTGGCAGCCACAGTGTTGGTATAAAAATTGTAGATATTATTTGTTTTTTAATTTCCAATCTTGATCTTTGGATGAAGAAGTAATGGTGAAAGTTGGTACGTCACTGTGTTTGCTTTCTGGCACCTTGTTTCTATTTCTCTGTCTAGTCTTCCATCTTCGGAAAAAAATGCTGCCTAGATACTTAAATTCTTTGGCTTGTTTCACTTTGGTGTTATCTATTGTTTATATTCATTGGTGTTGAAGACTTGCTAATTTTCATAACTTCTGTTTTTGTACATTAATTTTCATGTTGTACTTCTGACATGCTAACAACAATGCATTGATGTATTTTTGCAAAGTTTCCTCATCTTTATATATTAAACTTTGATCATCGGCAAATAATAGTTCATTGATTTCATTATTAAGTTCTTCATCAGGTTTATTTGCAATGTTTTCCTCCTTGTTGATGTGAGCGTCTTTTATTATTCTGTCCAAGTATATGTTGAAAAGTAGGGGTGAAAGTACGCATCCTTGTCTTACTCCAGATCTTGTTTCAAAAGGTTCAGTAATTCCATCTGTTGTTCTTACCTAGCTTTGATATTTTTGATATATCGCTTTTATATTATCTAACAGTTGTCCTCTGATGGTATACATTTCTAAGATTTCCCATAGAATGTTTTATATCTACTCTGTCGAACGCCTTTTCCTGGTCTACAAATAATGTGTT
This sequence comes from Meghimatium bilineatum, assembly GCA_034231615.1. Classification (NCBI taxonomy): domain Eukaryota; kingdom Metazoa; phylum Mollusca; class Gastropoda; order Stylommatophora; family Philomycidae; genus Meghimatium; species Meghimatium bilineatum. The sequence continues at coordinate 54,059,886 of CM067298.1, forward strand.
TAAATCTTTATTGTATTTGATTGCTTTTTCACTCCGTTGTCTCAGTGTGAAAAAGTGCGTCTGTACAACTCTCCAGGACCTCCTCCTCAAGAACAACAAGTAACGGTCAGAGGTCACAATACTCCTATTCTGGAGAAGATTATTGTTGGTAGTCACTTTTGAAAACATGCCCAATCATACTCATGTATTTCCCACCGATGACGAATGTATTGGTTCATTGGCACAGATAAAAACGGCGAATAAACGAATTTCCATTCTAAGGACTACATCCTGCGGGAAATCTAGCATGAACATTGTCCTGCTACAAAGGAATCCCAGTGGGAGTTTGGGAAATAAAAGCTGAAGAAGAAACTCATATATTTGTATTATATTTCGACCGGGCAGCGCCTGCTATTACATCTAGCATATATATATTATATATATATATATATATATATATATATATATATATATATATATATTATATATATATATATATATATTACATAAATAATAGATCACGTTCAATAATCTTCCATAAAGAAATATTTAGCTTTACGGAGAAAGAACTATTACAATGTAAACACAGCATTGACCACCATGGACTGTGTATGTGTACACATGTCTATAGAGTTAATAGAGCAATTGTACGTAAGTGTTTTTTACTCATATAACCAGTCTATATATGTGAACGACACATTGCGGTTGAGTAGGTGGATCTCATCAATGGCCCCCTAGACAAACCACCCATATAACAGAAAAACCTTAGTTGATGACATTGCCGTTATAGTAGAATTCTCTTGTGGAAACTTTGTAAACCATGTCATACATACAATTATAGACCCCTCTGAGTAGGTCTCCTTCAATCGGCACTGCACTAAGCCCAAAAGCTGAAGTCTCCTGGGTATGAAAGAAAGCTAAGAAAACTCACCCAACTGCATATATGAAGTAAGAGCTAATTTCTCGCAAATCCTGAAGTTCGCAAACAAACAGACGAACAAACATTCATGTGCTCGAAAGGAAACACATTATGATCCTTAAAGTTTTCCCTGTCTTGCGGGACACTAGTTCCATCTTGTGTATTGATTATCTGTTCTCACCAGTTTGTAACTGTCGGTCTTCAACCTTAATTCATAATCCATGTCATTTATGAAATAACCTACTTCAGCTATTTTGTCAGGTTTCCATTCTTGCAACACCACCTCTTCTTCTTAATCGTGTAATATTTGCTTGTATAGGTATGAAAACGACATTGTATTTTTGTTATTTAGTTAGTTCATAATTATAATCGTCTACTACTGTTGGTCTTATTGACTCGCGTAAGCAATGCACGTGGTGAATGTTAGATTTGAGATAGAAAATAATGAAATACGGCAGATATATCTACTTTTGAAGGATGCTTCCTCACTTGTTCACAATCTGTAACTGACAAATACACGACCTAGTGCAAATGTAATTAGCCATTTTCTAGTTGTGATCAGTGACTGTGGGGCAGATGACATTGCACATAGCGAGAAAGATCACACATCTGATCATGGCAGTCACCGAAAGGTGGCTATTTTTAAAATTATATTTTGTGAGGTATGTAGTAGTACTATAGTACTAAGTACAAAACCACGACGAAGGTCGAAAAGCTTGCGTTAGGCCACAGAAGAGAAATTGTCAATAAAGGGGCCACAAGAGACAACTATTAGAGGGTCGCTGCCACTCTATCCATTTATTTTCTTCGTGGAAAGCTGTAAACACATACGAAGGGACACATATCCTACGTTTATAAACACTGTAACAATCATGATTGCTACTGGAAGTGCTATCCTGGTTTTATACCCAACAACCTTGCAATCATATTTTAAAAATCTATTAAAATTTACACACTAAATGTATAAATTATTTATTCGTCGTTGTCTAGCAGGTTAAATGTATTTAGGCAATATTAATTGCAAAGTAACCTCATAATGATCAGAATGTGAAACTAGGGCAGGACCATCAGTGAAAAACAAGTTCCTTGAGAAAATCATATGTAGTTTTTGGAGAGATAATATATACACTGATTCTTCTTCTTCTGCGTTCATTCTCAAACTCCAACTGGATCTAGCTGGATCATGGTCCTGCTAGATTTCCAGCAGGATGTAGTCCAGAAAATGGAAATACACTGATTCAGATATAGAGTTGTTGATGGAGCTGAGATAGCGATTAGACACTGCGAACCGACTACATGTAAGTTGAGGATGATTAGTGTTCAAATTCTGCTAGACACATATAATTTATTTTTCTTTACTAATCCGAAATCTCCTGAAGGGCAGTATGTCGTTTTGAAGTAGGTTGAGTTTCCTGTCTGGAAGTCCGGTCGGACTCTTACTCTGTTCAAAAAAAGAAACGAAACATTTTTGGAATTACATGTATAAAATATATTCGCTGATTTATATGGTCATTAACAAATTATTCGCATTATTTGACCCCAGTGAAAACCCCGTACCTCGACAGAGCAGGAGACACTTCACTTAGTTTAAGAAATTAAAGTCGACAAACACAAATTAATTATCATATATATTCAGATTTTGGCCAAATAAAAACCTTCCCTTTCCAAACCACACATTATATAGAAGTGTATACAACACCAAGAGACACATTACATAATATACAACAGTTCATATTGTGTTGACATATTATGCATAACTAAACCGAATACACTTGAAATATTCAGTAAACATTTTTATCATGAGAAACCTTCATTGTGTAACAGACGGTTATACTGTAAACCTATTATGGTAAATATTGTACTTCTTCCTGCATAATGTATATTTCACTTTGAAGAACGGTCTACCAACACAACTGACGTTTTAACTACGGGCTCCGATGCTATCATTGCCATGTCACTCACATTTCTAATTGCAACTGCAACTTTGATAGTAGTAATATCCGGGGACACAGGAAATTGATTATCCGCAATGTTGTGTTTCATGTTGCGTGCAGATTGCATTCATATAAGCAACCACGAACCAGTTTTCAATTATAAACATGTCATAACGATTCTAAAAGTCGCATATGCATACTACGGGGGGTACCAGATTACAGGTTACAATCAACACGATGGAACATAGTTGTTTCAATATGTATATGTTCTGTATAAACATATAACACCCTGTGTTGCTGGGTATACAAAGGAGAGCACAAGAATAACAAACCCGCTTACCTTCCCTTGATGTTGTAAGAGAAAACATCATGAAGTTATGTGGGTGGACTTGGCATTCCCATCCGATATGGGTTATACATGACTCAGAAGCCATACTGGAGACTGATGCGTCAGGCAGAACATCGCAGAATCGCATACATGATGTAAAACATGGCACAACGTATTCCATAAATCTGACTCATCACCATTTGTCATACAGGCTGGTATAGGCCGTGTCAAGCGCGTTTCGCGATCCGATATCTAAGAAGATCGACTTAATGATCGTCATACGACTCTCACAGGTACCCCGATTAACCGTGCCATTTAAATGGCCAGCAACAGGACTAGAAGTCGATTTCTCTATTCTGTTCAGATGTTCACAGAATTGGTGTACAGAGTATTTTATCATTCTCTTCTAAGTACGACATGTTGCAATGCTTGCGCATGATGGCATGGATGACATTACGAGACATGCATATGAAGCTCTCCTCAATCTTGAAAATGTCTTTTGGGATGTGACAGAACGTGTCTGGGTGACATAAATACACCATTTATAACATTTACTACGTTTGCAACTGAGCGTGACAAAATGATTAGGAACTTCCGTCATGAGGTGACTGCCGACCAATATATTCCTGTGGATTTTATCACGTCTGTAAGCAACCAGAGGTGGATCGCAGAGTGCATCATCTTTGGATCCGACTAAAGAAGAGTACGATGTCGAAATAAGACATGAAGGTCAGCATAAATTTGGGGTGGAAGGTCTTCTCAGTGTTTTTCTCAGGCGGAATACTAAAAACAGGCCAGACTTGATAACCATGTCGGGGTATATGCTACAGCGAAAGGAGTCCATTATCTCAGGGAGTTTATTTTTAAAATACTGTTCTTCACTACACCGATAGCTCAGATGGAAAGGCTGAGAGAATGACAGGGAATTACAACAGACAGATAGATGAGGTGTAGAGAAGAAAACTATGGGCATCACTTGATTTGTAGTGTACCGATGTGCTAAGACAGGAGTGTTGTATGATGACAGATATGTCATGGAAGTTCATCATTGATGTCAATTACTGCATTCAATTACTTCAATATTCCCGTTAAGGAGTTGTACAGAGTGAGTTTTTTTTAAATTTACCCTCCAACAGAAAAAACACCCAGTTCTTACCGGGAATCGAACTCTAGACCTCACTAGTATGAGACCAACGTTCAAATCTCTCGTCCATTAGCCACACATCATTATTACATCTGTATAAATGTGCCCCGGAACGTCATGCACGAGGTAGATGGACAAGATCTGAAAACTACATTATTATTCGAACAATATGCGATAGGCCAACCGTGATCTTCGACCGTATAGGAGACATGTGCACATAGTTAATTATGGCTGTATATTATGGCTCTTTGGACATATTTTTGATTATCGTCGTGATTTCTATTCGTCACTATATATATATATATATATATATTTGGAGTCACCATGGCTATTTATGACATGCGATTTTAACTATGTAAATCGTGACGAACGAATTCCACGACCATTAAAAAACAGTAATGAATGCAAGACTATTTCATTATGTGCAGTAGTCTAGCAGTCGTGTGTCAAATTATGTAGTCGCTACGCGATTACAAGCACGAACACTTTTCTTGTCATGATTAATAGGGGTATTCCTCGGAAACTACTGCGATTGCCCTTGTCACAGATATTCGTATATAGTGCAACAACTTCTGCAAAGATCACGTCAACAAATCAAGTTAAGAATATGGAGTGGCTAGAAATATCCACACAAAAAAAACTATGATAGTCAGCAAAGATACAAAAGAACAAGAGCTAAACATAAACACACATTGAAACTACAAGTAAAGCAGTATCAATATCGTGGAAACATAGTCACAATGGCGGCAGATATGAAAAAGAAGTTAAAAGGAGAATAGGAATAGCTAAAAGGGCATCTTCAATGACATTAGGAAAATAGTAACATCTAAACAAATTACAAACAAGTTAAAAATGAGAATTATAAAATGTTTTTATTCCATCTTAATGTATTGCTAAGAAACTTGAATACTAAGCAGACAATTAGGAGACAGCATTCATGATTTTGAGATGTGGGTATATAGAAGAATAGGGCTAACATCATGGACAGAGAAGGAAACAAATAAATAAGTTCTAAAAACACTTGATATGAAGAAATAATTAGAGAAATAAATCTTAGGCAAATAAAATATTTTTGACACATTAAAAGACATGACACCTTATTGAAGACCTTACTTGAGCGTAAAGTTAAAGGTAAGCGAGCAACAGGTAGGCAGAGATACAAGTAGGAGAGTAACATCACAAGATGGACAGGTTACATTCTAGCAGAATGCAACACCAAACAGGAGACATGGATGTTGGAGATCCGTTGCAGCCAACCATCGTTGCGGAGACAGCACGTGAAGGTGATGATGATATCTTGGGGCATTACGCATATATTTTCCTAATCACGGAATAAGCAGCTCAACTAGGTGTGACAGGAGAGGTTCTTGGTTTTCTTTGATGATTACCAGGGATCTTGTCATTTTCTCACGCTTCACCATTTGGTGAGTTTGTTAAAATGGCGTGGCTTAGGTTGTGCTCTGTTGGCTAGTCACCAAGCTATCTCATTTGGGTGAGACTTTGAATGGCTTTTTAAAAAGCTGTGTTTGATATTACAACAACAACGAACACTCTGTATAAGTATTGATGCATCCTCAGTAACAACACACATATAACATATAACATTGTACTAATATAACATATAACTAATACGGATGGTATATGGTGCATGTGTGTTGTTACTGAGGATACTTCAATACTTGTACGGGATGTTGTAATAGTCCTTGTCTCGATTTGTCCGTTCTCCGTGACTTGAGTACACAGTTTGAATGTCTTGACAAAATCGCATCATTTTTGGAGGTGCGGTTAGTCAAACACGGAAAAAACCGTTTACTCTTGTTGTCAGACAATTTGGAGCCGTCAGCGCGGACTGATTCAATTGCCGTTGGTCTCAAGAGTATAGTTTGGAAAAGTGTTCTACCCATCTAAACGGTTTAGATGGTTGCTTTTTTTACTGATTGGTTCACCGCTTACAATTTCAAGTGATGTAGACTTTGATATACTCGGGGTCATTGCTACTTTCATGGTGACATATATTGTTTTAGTGCCTCCGATGTTTGCTTTATTCTCAATAGACGTTCGCAATTTATTCCAATATTGGTTTGTACACCTCCCTATGTACATGAGGTCGTATATTTTTCAGGCCAGCCTGCACGCTCCGTATAGGGTTATTTTTGCGTTCCACTATGCTGTTTTTCTTCGGGTCGTGTAGTGACAATAACATTGCTGCGTTTTTCCCCCTTTCTTTCGAAGCCAGAGATGCGCTTTCATAAATGCTAAATTTGAGCGAGTTCCATGTTTCGTAGACATTGCAGTGTTATTTATAGAATTAATTAAATTGGCTCGGAGGATATATTTCTTAAGTAATGTCCTATAAGACGACAACACATAGTTGGGTTATTTCCCTTGTCTATGTTTTTAAAGTTCTTGTTCATTATTTAATAATTTAAATATTAATCTATTTTAGGGTTTGGGTTAGGCTTAGGGTGGAGATTGTTTTCTTTACACAATTAACCATTACCCCAACCTTAAATAAATAAATATTTCAATTATTAAATGATGAACATGGAATTTACAAATTTAGGCAAGGGAAATAATTACATATGTGTTGGCGTCTACGAGAAACGTATCCTTTATTTATTATATAGTTTAATTGCCGCTAAGTTGATTCATGATTTTGATGTTTTTTTAGTATGATTACACTTTCCACACTGTTTATCGTGATAATTAGTAGTAGATTGTCAGTGTCACAGCCGGAACTGTAATAGGAGTACATTCTTACTGAGTTTACACGTTATCATCGTATTAAAAGAAAGGTAATTTAGTGTTAGTGTCCAGATCTGGGATGACACCCCCTTACCGTATCATGGGTTTAGACTATATAATATGTTGTTGTGACACATGATTGTGTGAGTAAATTTTCAGTAGTCTTCCGCGTTTTCATTCATTTTTCCAAAGCCGTTTTTTTTCCCATTGTAAACTGGCCACGATTGATGATCTGACCATACACGCGTGTTTATGTTCCCAAATATGATGAAATGATCTGTCTTCAAAATGGAATTATAACAACAATCTGTAAATGTTCATAAAATGTGTCTTAATCATCGGCTAGAACTGTTAGGATTTGCGCATATGCACTGATGATATATGCGTGGTGTCACCTGCAGTAGACAGATTGAGAGATGGAATACGATCTGATATTTATGTGGCCATCATTATGAAGTTGACGAGACTGTTTAATACGTTTCCGTTTTTATTCAACTCAAATTAAATCGCGTTCGTGTTATTTACAGCAGTGACGTTCTTGTGACTAGTCTACATAAACTACACGGTGAATTACCATGAAATATGTCATTAAATATCATTATAGGGCATACACATTCAATGCTTAGTTTCACCTCGATACCTTCTTCTTCTTCAGCGTTCATTCTTAAACTCATGTTGGATCTCTCTTATAGCAGGACAATGGTCCTACGAGGTTTCCAGTAAGATGTAGTCCAGACAATGAAAATGCATTGTGTCATCGTTTTATTTACGCCAATGTCCTGACGACACATCCGTTTCGGGGGCACTGTGATTTTCAAAAAAATGGTTTATGTGAGCAGATATATAACATATTGCTTGCTTTATAACCATACGTAAACAATACGAATTTTAACTAGATATATATATAGCATAATGAATAATCGCAAGATAATTAAATAAATATGTACTCATTCTTGCACACTAGCGAATATAGACAGCGGTGACAGGTATGGCATCTCTGATTGCGGGATCCAAACGCAATGCTCAGGAGTACTACACCAAAATTTATTTTAGTTTATATATCGCATGAGTCATAGCTGCCCAGTGAACTATAAGGTCTAGTTTCAAATATAATAGGCAATAACTGCATCAAAATGTAGGCCCAACAGGCTTAAGTGGTTGCTGATCCAGCGACCCATGGGCTCATGCCCTTTGACATAATGCCATTAAATGGCATTATATTGCTGGGAAGTATGTGGATTTTCAGCCCAGCCCAGGACAGAACCAGAGAATAACTATCACACATCTAGGAAGGTGGGTTTCAACCTATGAACTGCTCCTAGCCACTGTAGCCAAGATAAGGTTCACTGTGCTCATTCCCCGCCACCAATTGACTACTGGTTATGCCGAACTTCTCTATTTCTCTAGGCATGCAACCAAATGTTTAAGTCTAAAGGATTGTCACGTCCTGAGTCACTGTGCCTCTATGACGGGTTTCAGCCATAGGAATAAACAGTGCTGTCAGTTTCCTCCTCCCCAGTGCTGCACAGTACTTCTCTGGCTCCCTCCCAACCACTGAGGGTGCATATATGTTCAGGTAAACATGAAACACTTTTCAACAACAAAATAAAAGCATAATTACATAGATGAAATGGCATTAAACTTCTATAAGTAGATAACAACAATATAACGACATGTCATCCACTAAGGTTTTCTGTTGCATTGGTGGTATGTCAAGTGGGCCATTGGTGAGACCAACAGACGCAAGCACATGCGTGACTATCTCATAATACACAGAACCAGCTCATCATATACGTAATCCACGCAAATATCATATACCGAGGCAGCTTTTAATAAACATAAGCCGTTAATATGACATACATGAACCAGCTAACCATACATGGAATACGTATAATACAAATAATAACCATACATTTGTCCCATAACATTTCCCTACTCATATATTTGTGATTTCTAACTTGTTTACATAAAACCGCTTCAGTTTACATGTACACCCTTCTTCAGCATGGTCCATGGGACATATTTTTCTATCCCATCCCATCCCATCCCATCCCATGACAATTTATGCCTGTTCCATCCCATCGCATCCCATCCCATGGGATTACTATTATAATATTAATATGGAATACATTTAAAATAACATTATGAAATTTATGAAAGTTTAGGTTTAGTGTCTACTAAATAGGACTACATATACAAAGAGACATGCAAAACGACAAAATTTATTTACAAATCGCGAAAGACGACAATCAGCATTGGCTGACTAGCCGCGCGCATGCGCAATGTGCCAGTCTGGCAGTGTTACCGCTCGTCAAATTGAGAAAAACCTAGACAAGCCTTTAAATACATGGGAAATACAAATATGTCCTGTCCCATCCCATCCCATCCCATGGTACGTTTCCATGGGAATCCCATGGGAATAACATTCCTATGGACAAGCCTGCCCTTCTTGAATCATGTCATAAATTATGTTCTCACCCTAATACGGGATCATGTCATAAATTATGTTCTCACCCTAATACGGGATCATGTCATAAATTATGTTCTCACCCTAATACGTGATCATGTCATAAATTATGTTCTCACCCTAATACGGGATCATGTCATAAATTATGTTCTCACCCTAATACGGGATCATGCGATTCACACTGTGCTTAAGAATGTACACAAAATCGTCAATTGTAATACTATGTACCTGAATGCTCAAATGTCTTTGCACAAATAAACCACGCTGACTGTATTTACCAGGCATAGTTCCAAAATAAATAATAATGAGAACAAAATATAGTAAACATCATGTTGAGATATGTGTGTAACATGTTTCTTCATGTTTTACTGCATACTCTGTTGATTAACGAACAGGTAATACCATTTTCATGCCTATCTTTAATGAAAAGTTATGAATGTATGTGTACATATTGCTAAGAAGAAATATTTCCAGTGTGTGTTATATTTTAGTAATGTTCTTTATAAACTGTGAATTTATAAATTTATTTGCAAACATACATAGTTTGTATCAAGCAAATAGACTTGAGATCTGATAACTGTAAATGTTGAATAATTATATAATGGACAACAAATGCAAAAGTATAATAATTCTATAATGAACAATACAACAAAATGTAGAATAATTATATAATGGGCAAAACTGTAAATGTAAAATACCTGCATTATCTTCAGTGAATTTAAAAATTAAACAAACGTGCATGATTTCATCTTGGAGAAATTGACAGAAAATGTTATATGTCCCCTGCATTCCAAGCTGTTCCATTTATAACGTGTACACTTGTGACTGTTTATGTTTAAAGAAGGAGTTCGTTATAGAGACGTTGTGCTGGATGCATGTATCTATTACTTTATAACCGTTGCAGCAAATATTGTTCCTTGTGTCGCCGAAATGTCCCTTATATCTCATTATTCCTTGTCTATTTAGCGCGAAGATAACGTTGACATCTTCTAACATATATATGTCCTCTATGTTGTTGCTGTTATTTATTAGTCTGTTTGCATCCTAAAAAAATTGATCTCTTTCGTTTTCGTTGTTTCATGTGTTACAGGAGGCATATGCCTATATAAATGTTGTATTTACATGGTCTATTGCAGGGGTGGGCAAACTACGGCCCGCGGGCCGCATGCGGCCCGCAATTGGATATTTTGAGGCCCTCGAACATATTTTTAAATACACGAACATTGTTAAAATATTTGCAAAACCTTTTATCCATATTAGAAAATATACTGTTATAGTGTAAGTCTGTTAGAAATGTAATTTATTTCATAAGTTATCTACATTATGTAAAACTACCATTCTTTACAATAAAAATATTTAATTGATTACTTACCGATAATTTAAAACAAAAACATACATAATATTATATGCGGCCCTCCTATAGCTTTACAATTTTCAATGCGGCCCTCTGCACAAAAAGTTTGCCCACCCCTGGACTATTGTAATCATGACCGACATTGATCGTTCATTTTGATGTGTAACGAATTATGTTCTTTGCGAATATTGGGACTACCAAAAATCCCACTCCGTGCATTGTTCTTGAAATTGGGACAACTCCACTATATATGAGCCGTGTTTCTTACATCCACTATCTTGAATCTCGTATCTCCTAGTCCTAGTATATTGATGTCTCTTTTTTCATTTCATCTATTTCATCTATTATGTCTGGTTCCTTATTTTTTATTTCATAGATGGTGATTGTAGCAAATTTAATATTTTGTAGTTTCCTTTAGTATTTAATATTACTATTAGTGTTCTTCAGAAAAGTCTCCATTTTACTACGGACCATTATGTTCTCACATAATGTGGTTTGCTAATCTTGTCTCAGTGTCGTATCAGGACATTCCCATGGTTACACCGCGATCTCTAACTAACACAAAAAGAAACCACATATTCCATGCGAATAGTCCTGAAACATTAAACTGGCATTCCATTTGTCAAAAGAAATAACACAGCTGTCACTTCGCGCCATTTACCGGAAACCCACATGTAGAAGATAGCACGGAGAAGATAATTCCATTTTCTCCACAAGACTTCGTTCTTCGTTGGTTGAGCTAGAATTGTAATTGTCAAAAAAATGTCACTACATCATGCTTCCCGTTGCGAGTTGTAACGGAGTTATGTTTTGCTTGTGTGATAACTCGCGCATGTATTTGCTGTAGCCACGTCATGTATGGTGATATTTTTTTTTAATCTACCATCCTACAGAAAAGAGAACAGTTTTTGTCGGGAATCGAACTATGTAACGCATAGGTGTTAACCAACGCTATAATCTGTTATCCATTCTTCATAATTTCTTTACCTGTCTTTGCACCTTGCAACTGTATGGATACAAATTTGGAAATACACGAATAATCAAAAACTGAAGGTTTAGTTTTAAAAATCTGGATAGACGAGATATTTGGAAATACGTGTCCCGTATTACCCTATTGCACCACGCAAACTCAAGATGATCATCATCAAGTGCCGTCTCCGCAACGAAGATTGCCTGCAAAAGATCTCCAACATCCCGTCTCTTTTGTGGTGCACTCTGCTAGACTGTGCCCTGTCCATCTTGTGATGTTAATCTCCCACTAGTATCTTTGTCTACGTCTTGCTCGCTTACATTTGACTTTACCCTCAAGTAAGGTCTACAACAACGTTTAGTGTCTTTTAATGTGTCACACATATTTTCTTTGCCCTGTCTTTATTTCTCTTAGGGATTCTTTCTTCACATTAAGTGTTTTAGCACTTTCCATTTGTTTTCTTCTCTTTGAATGATGTTCTTCTTATTCTCTGATATACCCACATCTCAAAGGCTTCAATTATATCTTCTAATTGCCTATCTAGTGTCCATGTTTCTGATCCATACATTATTATGGAATAGATGTAGCATTTTATAGTTATAATTTTTAACGTGTTTGTAATTTGTTTTGTAATTTGTTACAATTTTCCTCATTTTATTGAAGGTACTTTTAGCCATTCGTATTCTACTTTTAACTACTGTTTCACATCTGCCATCATTTGTGACTATGTGTCCAAGATATTGATAATGTTTTACTTGTTGTAGTTTTTCCCCATGTATGTTTATGTTTAGCTCTTGTTGTTATGTGTCATTGCTGATTATCATGGTTTTTTTGTTTTTTGGAAATTTATGTCCAGTCCATATTCATTACTTGATTTATTGACTTGCTCTATTAGTCGTTGTACTTCATGTTCACTTTCTGCTAAAAGTTCAGTGTCATCTGCATATCTCAGGCTGTTTATTATTGTCCCATTGATCTTGAATCCTGTCATTTCTTCTATATTTTTAAAGATATTCTCGGTGTAGATGTTAAATAGGCTTGGTGGTAAAATTCAGCCTTGTCTTACTCCTCTTCTTATTTCTATGTATGGTAAGTAGTTGTTTTCACACCTTATTGATCCAGTCTGTTCCCAGTATATATTTCTAATCAGCCTGATGTCTTTTCCATCTATGACTATTTCTTGAAGACTTTGTATTAGTCTTTTCCACAATGGCCAGACAACATTCATTATTATGCCCTGAACTTGAATCTTGTGCGCGCGGCACACACTTTGCTTTTTCGCCGTTTGAGCAGTTGATTCATTTGGATTCCTCCGCCTTGCGCGCCGTCACATACTTTTTTTCTAGGGATGAAAATTCCCTGCTGTTGCCTTCTGGTTGTCTCTTTGCGAGGAAATTCTACGCTGTGAAATTAGCCGTTAACTGGGGTAGCCGAGAAGCCTTTTTTTTGTCTGTATCGAAGATAGGGTGTTCGCGAGTCGGAACAAACTTGAATAATTAACACCCCACCTATAATCGACTAAAAACAAACAAAGTAGATCCTACAGGTTGGAACTAAAGTTGGCATCACACTGTCGCCAGTACTACGCTAACCACGCCATTGAAACCACGTAATCCAGAAAACACAAATGTAAACATGGAAACACGTCATCACATTACGACAACCGGAAAAGCTAACACTCAAGAATGGAGCTGCAATTAAAACGCGATTGTAATCTCAAAAATTATTTGAGGGACATTGTTAGTGCTGCAGTTCTCACTTTCTGGAAAAGGTCATTTTTTAGAGGTGCGATTCTCACTCTCTGGAAAAGATCATTTTTTAGAGGTGCGATTCTCACTCTCTGGAAAAGATCATTTTTTAGAGGTGCGATTCTCACTTTCTGGAAATCTGCTGTCGGCAAGAACTTTGCGTGGGAAAAATGATGATTGTTGCTCGACGGAAAAAAAAACGTGAAACATACTAGAAAGTAAGATATAAGACAGTGCCCATATTTGAACGAATCATACATTTACATCTCACTACACATACACAGAGGTACGACTATCAATTGAACAGAGAGCACAGAACAACAACAAATGGAAATAGCAAAGGGCATCACATTAAATTTCATCCTATCTCATACTATCAGCATCGGAGAATGAGTCTGTCTATTCCATAATGTACTTTCCAAGTAGAGACATTGTAGTCTCATTGACACACGGGATACTTTGTAAAATTTTCACGCACTGGATGGTTCTGAATTGAAACATGCTCATGTTCGTTGGTTGGTTACTGATCTAAATGGATATGTTTCCTGTTCTTGGATCTTGTTCTTTATCCCAGCGGCATTGAATAGAGATACATTTTTGTGTAATTCCGCTTAAAAAGCTATGTTTGCTAATTTTCAATGATCGAAAATGGTGCTACAAGAAAGAGACGACACCCTGTGTAACAAACCGTGAAAGATAACATTAGTGCGTGCCGAATGAAGGAAAACATCGAATGTGACGATACATATTTGAAGCCAAAATTGATACATATTGTAAAAATACTATATCACAATTCCAAATACTTGCTTGCGATAAGCATGTAATATATCAATAACTAGTGATCTCAAGCACAAATAGTTTGGATGTGATTTTAAATTTAAAAGAACCCTACGTTTTTTAATATACAATTCTGCAAATGTTTAATACATCTTTGCATATCTTTGATGCTAGCACACAATTAGAAAAATTGTTTCCCCCAAAAATCGAATTTACGGTAATGAAACTAAAGTGTGATTTTGTATGAGCCATAGGCGTATCGTCAATGTTCGTGTAAACGTGCTCCAACATAATATCTTCGACAATAACGTTAATATACACAATGTAAGAACTATAGAACTATTATGTCTATTCATTAACTCTAGTCAAGAAATGACATAGATAATGTTCAATATTGATTATTAAGTAACATGTCAGTGTAATCTAGGAAAAGTCTGTATTCAGGAAAACAGTTACTATGGAAGAATACCCAACGTGAGTTAATATCACTCAATGACCTGAATATAAGAGATATCTATCTATCTATCTATACGATGTGGCCCTTATGGCGTTTGGGGTGGAAGAGTTCTTTGGAGATGGCCTTCTTTGTGTGCTGTTTGTAAGCGTGTCCGTGTGACTTCTTTGATTTCTATGATCCATCTTTTACATGGTCTGTCTCTGGCTTTATAGCCGTGATGTCTTTGTGTCATGGTCATTTGAGGCATGCTCTTTATTGGTATTCTGGAAGCGTGTGATATCCAGAAATCCAATTGATCTGTTGTCTTTTGATGTTTCCAATACTGGTATTGTTTTGGTTATCTGTCTGATGTTATCGTTTCTAATTCTATCTCTTAATGACACTCCAAGTATTCTTCGTAGACATGTCATTTCTGATGTCACTATTTTTCTTTTGTCTGGTACCATCTTTGTCTCTGTTTGGCAATGGTAGCACAGTGATGGAATAATAATAGTTTTGTATAATGCACCTTTCGTGTCTATGTTTACATTTGTATTCATGAAAATATGTGTTATCAGTGACTTAATATAAGAGCCACGTCTAAAATATGTACTTACAGCGCAAAACTGAAATCTAACAGGTTAAACCAGGAACAGGGTAATACACTTTTCCTAATCACCGAACACGCATAATAACACACACACACACATCAACGTTCCTACCAAAATACCCTTATCAAGACAAAAATTGAACATACAGAACAGAAAACGAAAAGTTAGAACTATAAACTTTCAAATAACCAAATTAACTGTAATTTGGAGATTGACAGGAAGAGTTGTAATAAGGTGTTGGAACGACACCGGAGAAGAAATTTTTTTTTAAAATAGCTACTTACATGTGACACAAAACAAGCACAGAAATGATGGAACAACCTGATATCATGGATGAAACTGGCACTCATTGATCTCAAATTGTTTAAGTGTGTCAAATTGGTATATGTAACGGTTATCAGTCGCAAGACGAATCCAGTCGTCAAAGAAGCACGACTTAATATCCTGGGCGACTATGGATACACGGCCCATGCCATTGAAGTGGACGTCTAAAGAATAACCCAAATGGTTTATGATGTTATACATACGTTCACAGAATAGGTCTGCGAGCCTCATTCCAGTTGCACCTATATATGGCATGGCAGAACGCGTGCATATGATGATAAGGATGACGTTGCGGCACATACATGTGTAGCTCTCCTTAATGGTGAAGGACAATTTATGAGTTAGGGAATATGACAGGCCGGGTATCGGTAATATATTCACTGGTGTAACATATGCTGTGCTTGCAGCTAGTGGTCTCGATCGAAATGCTTTTAAACGTCAGGCTAGAGGTGACTCCTGACCAGTACATTCCTAAAGTTCTTGCCACGTGCATAGGCAACCAGAAGAGGCTGGGGGTCACATAACACTTTCCGCAACTCGGGATCTGACTGGTGAAGAGCAAGGTGACGGAGAAGGACATGATGAACATCAGCGCTATATAGGTAGAAGGTGAGAACATGTTTGACCCTGTCTGAAGAGGAAGACTTACGTGTCTTCAAGAGGGTGTCCTGCCGGGATATGCTGCACACTCGAAGAAGGGCAGACCTGAGGACTATCTCGGGGTATATGCGACAATGGAAGAAATCCATCATCGTGTGGGCTTTCTCGACGAATTCCGCCTCATTACTATACACGAGCCGGAGACAAAGACGTTGATAGTGGGAAAGAACCAGGACAGACAGAGGGATGTGAGAACGTGTATAGAGAAAACTATGGCATAAGGTGGTTTATAATGTACTGTTTTATAGTTGGATAGTACTGACAGGAGGGTTGGATAGTGATGGATATGTCCAGGAAGTTGAAATGAGAGGTGGAGATCTATGATGTGAACGTAATAGCCAGGTGAAAATTATCAATGACGTTTATGAAGCGTGCCAGATCAGATTCAGACATGCCAATGATGATCAGACATGCCGATCCTATCATCTATGCACATATTAAACACCAATGGGAAGGACCCATCTAAGGATTCCCATACATGGTGATCAAGGTGGCCCTTGAACATGCAGTCATAGCTAGATCACATCTTGGTGTCCATGGCGACCGCACTGATTTAATCAAAGTGCCCATCGAATTCATTGGAGGTAGGGGTGAGCTCGAGTTCTGTAAGGCGGATGAGAGTGCAGGTAGACACATAGGGATAAGGTCGCTGATCGATAAAGAACTTCACGGCATTGAGACCATCTGAGTGTGGTATGGAGGTGTATAGAGATCAGACATCAAGCATCAATAAATGATAGGTGTGAGCAGGGGACATTGAAATAGAAGCAAGGAGGACAATGTATGGTTAGTAATTTCAGGAATGTTGGGAGTTACTCTACTAATGGTTGAAAGACACTATCCGTGAAGTCAGAAATGTGTCCAGTAGGTAACGAACATTCAGAGATTATTGTTCTGTCAGGATTGAAAGGTTTCTGAATTTTGGGAGTATATAGAATGTATGCCTACCCACACTGCTTTACGTGAGGGATAGAGGCGCAGCTGTAGTCGGGAGGATGTTGTCAGTTATTTAACCCTTAATAGTAATATCGTTGTGGTCTATGTTGGGGTATTTCTTGCATGTATTATCCCTATACATCAAGGGATTATATAGCTGTAGATAGATGTACAGGAAGGACTAAGAGTTTCTGGAGAGATATTGGCTGTATAATCCAAGAGAATTTATACCTGAACCGGAAGCAATGCTGAAATAAAATGTATGCAGAAAAGTGTTCATATCAAAGCCACGTTATTAATACTCTGGTCACGCATTCGGTTCTCTGGAATACATCCTACTAATGAGTAGAAATATTGAGAAGAAATTTGAAACGTATCTCATACATTTAGTATCATTTCAAATTCATTCATTCGTGGTTTGCTTCATGATATACACGATGTCACGAGAAATTTCGGTACACACGACATTGACGTACTGAAACAATGTATGCAGATGCAAACAGTGTGATTATTATATGCAGTGATATTAGTAGATGTTCCAGAACGATATAATTGGGACACATGATTACATATTTTATATAACCATTTCTGACTTTTATATGCAGCAGACTATGCTACAAGATTATTCAACATCTTCTGGAATGACGAGAAGAGAGGACGAACGGGGAAGCTGACCTGCATGTAGGTTTTGATTTGCTCATAATATCAATCTAATCAATCAATAAATAAATAAACCCGTGACCCTTCAGGGTCGTAGGGTTACCATATAGGAAGCTTCAGCACACAGAGTCCTCCAGCGAATTCTTTCCTCAGCGATGCGGATGAGTGTGGAAAAATCTTGCCCTGTCCATTCCTTGATGAACAAGGTATGGTTGACTAATAGCAGCTTATGAATCTGGAATCCAAGAATTCATCTCAAGAATGGAGGCAGTTATTAGATAACATTGCATAGAATTCGAAACAGAAAGTAGCAACATATTGGTAAAAATTGGTAAAATCCATATTCTTACTAACACACGGCTTACTTGTCAAATATTATGTTTCGTCTTTTAAATATCTTAACGAACACATCTATGGTATGGAAAGAAACTGAATAGCGATATCTGTGTCTGCAATGAAAAGGTATAACGTGATAGGAAAACATAAAATCTATATCTTACAGAGTACAACTATATTCCTGCATGTTAATGGTAATATTTCTTCTTGTATATGGATGTGAGAGATTAACACTCAATGCATATGCCAGACGTTTGAAAGTTATTGTTTGAAAGAGCATAAAACGAATATATTCGTTCGAAACACAAGAACCCAGACTGGAGGTTAGCTGAAATACTGTTGATAGTTGTGAAATGACTACTATCGTGTGGTTTGTACATGTAACAGGCATTATTGACTCTCAGTGATTCTGTTGTAGATGAAGAGGATGTACGGAGAAGAAGTGGGAAGTAAATGTTGCTGAAAATATCAAGTAATGATTGAGGTAACGTTTCCATACTCATCCAGAAGAGAGGTAGCAATACCATTTTGTGCTCAAAACATGAATGACTGGTCCGGGGGTGATGTTTCGAAACGTGCCGCTACATTGGAGGATATGAATGATCGGCAGAATTTGTCTGTTGGTGATCTCAATCTTGTTTACTTAAATGACTAATTCTGGATTCGGAATAATGGGATTCGGGATATTGTGATACGGGATTCGGGTTATGATTCTTATTTTTTTGTTCGTTCTCAAACTCATACCAAATCTCTATTGCCGTGGTACAATAGTTCTACAACATTTCCATCCAGCTCATACCGGACACCTCTTACAGCAGCACATACGCTCTATTACATTTCCAGAAAACTCGTACCAGATAGCTCCTGCAGCAGTACAATAATTCTACTACATTTCCAGCAAATTAATTCCGAACATATTTTTCAGTAGTACAATAGTTCTACTACATTTCTAATAAACTCATTCCAGATATATCTTGCAACAGTACAGAAGTTGTACTACATTTCCAGCACATGCATACTGGGAATCTCTTGCAGTAGTACAAATATTCTACTAAATTTTCAGCAGGAAATTTGCTCGGGGTATACAAATGCATTGTGTCACGATTTTAAACATTCTTTTGTATGTAAACCAGTGTCTCAAATATACGACTTTGATCTGGTAACTAATATATTACGTGCTTTACCACTGTCACTGGCTGTACGGATGCTATCTTTACACTTAGACAACTAAAAGAAAGAGCCACAGAAAACAACAAAGAATTATATATCGCATTCGTAGACCAAGAAAAGGCATTCGACAGAGTAGACAGACAACAAACTATGGAAAACACTATCAATATACGGAGTACCAGAACATTTAATCAACATATGCAAGGGCATTTATGCAAATAGCCAATGTGCAGTCAGAACAAATGCAGGTGTGTCCAATAAGTTCCAAATTCAATCAGGAGTTCGCCAGGGGTGTGTCTTATCCCCTTACATTTATAACATATATCGACCACATCTGTAAACTAACAAGTACCAACGAAGGAGATAACATAAAAGACAAATTGAACGAACTACTCTTTGCAGACGACCAAGTACTAATAGCGACATCAGAAGAAACAATTGCAAGACCATATGAACAAACTCCACATAACATGTCAAAAATTCAACATGAAGATTAATATTGAAAAGACTGAAATAATGGCAATAGCAAAGAAAGAAAGAAATATCACTATCTCCATCGAGGATAAACACCTTAAACAAGTAAATGAGTTCACTTACTTAGGAAGCATTATATCGAGTGAAGGGAAAACCAGTAAAGAGATACAAAATAGATGCAACAAAAACATACCAGATCCTAGGACAGATGACACGCATTTTCAAGAACAAAAATGTAAACATAGACACTAAAGTTGCATTATACAAAGACTATTATTATTCCATCACTATGCTACCAGTGCCAAACCTGGACAATGACAGCACAAGACAAAAGAAAAATAGTGACAACAGAAATGACATGTCTACGAAGAATACTCGGAGTGTCATTAAGAGATAGAATTAGCAACGATAACATCAGACAGATAACCATAACAATACCAGTATTGTAACACATCAAAAGACAGCAGATCAAGTGGTTTTCACATGCTTCCAGACTACCGACATATATCATGCCACAAATGGCCATGACACATAGACATAACGGTTATAAAGCCAGAGGCAGACCATGTAAAAGATGGATCACAGAAATCAAAGAAGCCACAGGAACAAGCTTACAAACAGCGCACAAGAAGGCCATCTCCAGAGAACTCTTCCACCCCTGACGCTGCAAGGCAAACAAGGGACACAGCGTATAGATAGATAGACTGACCGTGGACGTATGTTGCCAGTGTTATAATTGTAATCTATTCCAATTATATTACCAGGTAGATAGAATGTATTACTGCTGGGCATCTACCTACGAGTTCATTTTGCTATTTAACATAGTCTGTTGACTTATTTGTGAATAGGGTTTAGTGAATAGCAGTGCCCCCTTGTTATTTTTCCGGAACAACGTTCAGATACAGAATTTGTTTACGAATTGTAGTGAAATCATCCTGCAGATTTACACATTTTTCAAAAGGGCAGTCAACTTGAAACGCACTAAAGGAAGCTACTTTTCTATTAGATTTAAAAACGGTGTTAGAGCGGTTACACCACATTCGTCTGCAGCATAATATTATATTCGTTTACGGGAAATATAGCTTTCTTAGTTGACTCGTTGACTATGCCACGTACACTAGCTGTCACACAAAGTATAATCATAGTGGCCAATGAAATTCACGTTAATAGACAGATGAGTTATTACTAAGGCTTGATTTTCAGTTGACCAGTAAGTCTTATGTTGTAGACAGCCGTGGTCACAGTGTCTTCGATTATATTAGTACATGATAACCTAAAGAGAGCATGCTTGAGCTAAAGTCAAATGGCGAAATTAACTGCACCTTGCGTTAATTATATAGTCGTGCTTGCTCATTCGGTATATTCCTTCTAAAATGCATTCGATTCTCTGCTTGATTTTCATTTGCAACTTTGTGTGAAATTTGTGTCGACAGCCATTAGAAAT
The DNA here is from genome assembly GCA_034231615.1 of Meghimatium bilineatum. Lineage (NCBI taxonomy): Eukaryota > Metazoa > Mollusca > Gastropoda > Stylommatophora > Philomycidae > Meghimatium > Meghimatium bilineatum. Next base: position 54,081,302 of record CM067298.1, read on the forward strand.
CAAGTGACAAGGCTAACATCGCGCTAGCAGGATTATTCCGAATTTTGTCAATTTATTTTATAATGTGGATGACTACGTGTGAACACCATAGTGAAACATGCGAGAAACTGTACCGTGAATAGATCCACAATATAAACACGTGGACTCATTGGACAACAGACTTCTAAAGTAACTCATTTGACTTTACTATGATTTTAATTGCCCGTGTAACACAACAGACAGTAAAGTATACGGTTTTACTACACTAACACTAATTTACTCACATGGGAGACAGGTAATGGAGTTCTACTGGAAAACAACTGACACACTATCACTGTCAGATGCCTACACGAATTAATATAGTATACACAAGAAAACACAGAATATAATCATACAAATGACAATACACAGGACATTTGTCATTTGTATGATTATATTCTGCATGTAGTTGCATGTGCATGCATACTATATTAATTCATGTAGACATCCGACAGTGATAGCGTTGCAGTTGTTTTTCCAGTAACTCTATCTCCTGTCATTCCAAACGTGAGTATTATTTTCATTCTGTTCTACTAGCAGTACTACCTTTTATTAACACAATTTACAGACACTGTTTTGGATTAACCTCTCTTTCCAGTTTTTGAATTTCCTATGAATTACTAAACATTATGTGTATTTTATCAGCCTAATTTGTATTTAAAATACATGCAGTTTTAGATATATTGAAGGAATGGGCAGGCCTTAAGATTACTTGGATAATGGTAAACAATCTACGAGACGCAGATGACACAATCCTCATAGAAAAATGTGAACAAGAGCTACACAGTATGAAAGATGAAGTCAAAACATCATGTAGAGATTATGAAAGAGATATTAACACGATAAAAACGCAGACTATTGCAATAAATAAATTCAACGAAGAACATACTCTAAGCTTAACAATACATTGATAGACTTCAATAAATAAATCATTGTTACATATTGGACATGTAATTATCATTGATGGTAGGTGTGTAACAGACGTTAACGCATAATACGAGTGGCTAAATGTGGTTTCAATGACCCACGGCAAATATTAACATCCAAATAAATCAACAATGAACTACAAATGAGAATTATAAAATGCTTATTCATATGAGTGTATGACCCAGGAACACAATGAAGTGGCAACAACACGAGATTAGTATAAGATTATAATACCGCTAAATGGTAAACACCTACTGTATTTGAGTTGTAAAAGGCGACATTAACCTTACTTTCATGCATGGATCAGAAAGATGTATAAGGAACAACACATTCAGAAAACAGAAATGATGCGTTTAACGTGTAGATAGATAGATATATGTCTTCGTGGAAAGAGAGGAGAGTAAATAGACGTTGTGACAAAACTTCGTATGAAAAAAGGAGTAATTAAGGAAATAAAAATCGAAACTGTACGGAAATGTGTCTCCCTATTTTTAGGAAATAAACCATACATTATTTCACGAAACGGTTTTTTCCCTAAAGGCACATACCACGTAGCATCCGTCAGTCTGGGTGCAACACACTGAGAGCGTTACCTTGAAATATTCTTTCCCGTCCGCCTTTTCCTTGAAATACTCTTTGACGAGAGGAGGGAGTGGGCTTTCGAGTGCATTTCGCGCAGATAGAATCGTCGGTAGCAGGAGATCCGTGTTTTTTTCTACGTTCGAGAAACAAATAGCTATGCAATCATACCAAATTTTTTTTATAAAGTTAAGTAACCCATAGCATTTATTAATGCCGTAGGGGTGTGAGATGTTAGCGATCTTACTTTTCAGAGGCTCTGCAAATGAGGGGCGGTAGCCATCTCCTCTCCCTCGCCGTCTTTACTTCCCGGATTAATCCGGTACCCTTTTAAGGCTGGGTCGACCCGGGAGCCGTTGCAATTTTAAAAACATTTCCGCCTCAACTGGGGAATGAACCCAAGACCACTCAAATGCAAAGCCAGTGCGATAACCACTGCGCTAACTACCAAACCTAATACCCGGTATTAAAAAGTTGGAATATGGGGGGGGGTGGGCATATTTCCGTATTGAACCTAAAAATCACAGTAAAATAGAACGTATAATGGAAATTACACCATGTTGATATTCTATTGTAGAATTATATGATGATTAAATTATACGCACGCGAATATGCCACCTCACATTCCACATTGCGTGCGTCGTTTCAGACTACAATTGGTTTGGTTATTGTTACGGAACAGTGTTTCTCGGTGCGAGTATTTTCTAATGTCTGCGACAGCCTCCCACTAAATATGTGTGCCCTCGTCAGCCAACCTCATTAAAAGTCTAACCCGACAACTCGTGGGAGGTTTAACTTCACAGTCCATATTCGCTAACGCCCTAGTTAAAATGCTCGCAAGACTGAGGAGAAATCATGGGCATTTGAGTACTATTATCAACGCTATATGAGCTAAAATAATAACTTTGCAGACAGGGATATTATGTGCGTTCCAACTTAACCAGTCAAGCGATTATAGTATGTTTATACCACTACAGCATACAACGGATCGACTTCAAGTGCAAATGATACATTACTTACGCGTCCTCACGTCAGTCTAGTGATCTAGAATCTGATATTATGAGCGTAAGAGTACTTAGCGTAGAGATTCTTTTATGTCAGACAGTGTTTCTATTAACCAAATAGTTCATGTAATGTATATATTTTCTAACAATTTCAGAGTGGTGACAAGATGGGCATGATTAGATAATGTTCAATATTGAAACTAGCGATATTAAATTGTAGAAACTGTATAAAAATATTAAGAACGCGTGTATTTTAGTGAAGACTAAAATAAATGTTCCACAGTTAGGACCCTATGGCACGTCTTAGTCCCGATTACATCTACGATCACTTCAGATCAGCATAAGACCTCCTCGTGCCCTGAGGGAAATAAGACGAAAAAGGAACTTCCAGTCAATACTTTATTAACTTCGTGTAGTTGTTCTATCTCATTTTCGTTCCTGGTAACAGGTTATTCAAAAACAACTCTTGTGGTTGAATGTTTTTAGAAATGGCACTGGTAGAAACCCGTATTGATTTTCAGTTCAACGTTCAGCAAGCTTTTGAGTCAATTCAGATATGTAGAAGATCGTTATGGTTGGTTCAACATTACATTCTTTCAAATGTGGGCATGTTCGCAGTGTTACACTTACCTTTTCCATGACCTCAAGGATAATAACTCGACGCGGGCTAGAAGGGTCGAAGATGTGATAGAAATCGAAGGAACAAAGATACCACCCTGGTACATTTGTTTATCCTGAACTTTTTGAAGTTGACAAAATCAAAGATCGACAGATATGTACATCCCTTGAAGAGGTCAATTGTCAGCGCCTTATATCTTGCTGCAAGGCTTCGATCCAGTGAGTACATTTGTATTGATGTCGTATTATTAATATTGTGATAATTGTGAATCCGTTTTGACATGTTAGTTAATGAAGACGGTATAAGTATCTCAATGATCAAAAAAGGCTCTCAAAATGAAACTACTGGGCACCTCGTATGTTATTATATTTGTTTTATATGAACACTCACATAGCGGCATAAGCTATTTCTCTTCCATTAGTGAAACATTCATGCAGGTTACCGTGTATTGAAGTGGAGT
>CM067298.1:54085008-54122366 GCA_034231615.1 Meghimatium bilineatum
AAGCTGAGTGACTTTGACGATCATGTTTCTCCACATCGTGCTGGCCGTTATATTGGTAATAGTTTCAGTTACCGTCATTCTCTCCTGCCAAATTGACAAACTATTCAGTAACTTCTCTATTTGTCTTCGTCTGTCACTTAATCATTCAGCTGTTATTAAATGTTCAAGTTTAGCTCTTCTCATCTCATGCCCTAACAATCGTGAATGAGAGCTTCTAATTTGTGCTATAATTTGTTTCTTTACTCCTGCATCTCTGAAGATTTCTACATTAGTTTATTTTATGTCCATTAAATTATGATTACTATTCTCAAAAGCACATCTCAGTGGCATACATCTCACTTTGAACCTATATGTCGATTCTTGATTCTTGATTAGAAACTGGCTTCACAGCACGTGGGGCATTCCCATAAGTGCTCCGCCGTCTGTTCCAGAAGCCATTAGAGTCAATGGTGTTTCGAGTATAATGCTGCCGAAACAGACGTCGACATCAGGGCACACCTCTGGCCCTTGCGACATGTTTCTTTGTTATTCCGCCCACCCATGCCGTACCCGTAACTAGTTCAAGCACAACGTCGGCCTGTCGGAACAACATGGTAACTGTTATCAAAGGTAACGACTATGTCGATTCATTGTGTATGAATTTAATACACTGACATTTTTGTAGTACCCATATACGCAAGTTCTGAATTTAAACTATATGTTTAACCATCATGCAGCAGAAAACCCTTAGTAGATTCGTCTTCTGCTTCTTCTCGTTTGCAGTTTTGCAAGTCGACATAGTCTTTCTGGGGATATCCGATTCTGTTAGCGAGTGTTCCCCGTTACCTTGTTTAGTGTAATGCAGTATTGCAGGATATGTTACAATATCTGTTCTGTCTGCCCACATGGACACGTAGTTGATGGAACCAGTCTTAGTCTATTTAAGTGGCTGTATATTCTGCCGTGTCCTGTACTGATGCCGAACATATTTAACCTCCGCAGCTCTGTAAAGGTAGTGATAGTTGTCTTTTAGGTGGTCGGTATTTCTAATATCTTTGATAAAGGTCCCTTTTCCTAGAAGATAATATCTTGGTCTTTCTGTCCATGTGTTGCTTCATATATTGATATTCGATCTACCTCTCAATTTACTGTATGCCACAGTGATATTGTGTCCATTGTAGTACTACACTTCTTTGAATGTTCACTTCTTGTATATCTTCTTTCACGTCTGGCAGTTTGTCACTGTCAAGGCGTGCCTATGAAATACTACACAGTATATACGAGACCGAAATAGATGCATCATTTTAATAAAATAGTGGCACAGTAAAGAAATAAACCAGCCATCCTGGGAAATTGACAGGAAAAAGTTGGGTGGGTGGGGCAATGAGGAAACTTTAAAGAAGGTATATACATGTGTAATTAGACCAGTACAAGAAAAGAGATCAACAGCATGTGCTTCATCAGTTAATTCACATCTACAAGCTTGTGTTATACGTGATTTTTGGTGGACAAGATACACAAGCACTTCGCATTATCACATGTGCAATGAAGAAATCTCATATAAATTAAATGCACCACATTACATACATCACCACCTTACCATACATTCGGATCAGTAAGACCATGATCCATCCAGATACATTGCATGCCCTTACATCACATGAAGACCAGATTCGGTGACATTGCCAGCGGAAGGATAAGAGAAGAGGTTTATTCGGTGACCCCCCTAAAAGATAAGCAGATAATATAAAGAAGAACTACCAGAAATAAGAACAAACATAACACCAACACTTTTACTAGTTTTGTGGTAGTAATATCAAAATCTATCTATCAGAACTATCATAAACAACATCTGCACTATGAGATAGCAGAGTACCCCGCTAAAGAAAACAATAGCATGTAATACTTTTGAAGATATGAACACAAGAGAATAATGGGTACACGCATAAACGGATAGATAAGCAAACATAGCAATGAAGAAAGAGGATGCTGGAGTGTACATATAATATGCAGTCAAAGATAATGAATTTATATTTTCACCAACAGGAATTTTCTGCTGCAATTACTCTGCAGAATTACAGGCCCTAAGCATTGCTGCAAAAATAGTTGAAGACAACAGAGCAATATCAACAGGTGGTGTTTCTTACTAATGCAATGTCTGACACTGAGTAGATGACATGCATACATAATCATGTTTTTGTGTAAGCACCACATCAGTACATCTACACAATTGTGTTTCTATCTCCATCTGTAGGGCACACCACTAGGAGTTGGATCTCTCTGTGTTTGAACTAAAGCTCTGGAGAAAATTTCACTCTTTCACACAATGATGCATTAACTGTATTGCTCGTAATTACTGATGATTGTGTAATTGTATATACAGATGGATCGGTTGAGAGACACATTAGAACTGCCTGGGCCTTCACGGCTCAAATGTGTGGGGGGGGGGGACATCAGAGAGGAAAGTGGTGCTTTCGCTCAGACGACAAGCAGCATGACAATGGAGGTTTTGGCAGTAACCAAATCTTTGCGATAGGTCTGCTCGCAAACTATCTGCGAGCATGCCTGCATACTCAGTGACTGGATGAGCATGATTGTGAAAGTTCAGGCGGGATACATTCGGGAACAGTGGCTGGATGCAGTGAAGAATTCCCGTTTGTGTAAAGTGACTTTAATTTTTGTGCCGGGACATGCGGGAGTCCGGGGTAATGAGAGAGCAGATAGGTTGGCCGCACACGCTGCTACTACGGCTGATGATGGAGAGAAGGATCGAGCATACATTTTTAACGCCCTACGGGAAAACGCACGAGCAAATGACTGTATAAGCGACGATGACTCTTGTTCGATGACTAGAATAAAGGAATTTGGTTTGAAATGTGGTGTAGCTAGAACGGAGCCGTTTCGTTGGCAAAAAAGAATGATGGTCAATCAACTGCGTACTAGGACCGTCAGCCAATGTGTAATACGGCTACACTCAAGGAGATTTGTGGAGCACCTATAGACTTGTCCGGAGTGCAGTGACGATGATTCAACGACTAACTAACTAACTAACTAACTAACTAACTAACTAACTAACTAACTAACTAACTAACTAACTAACTAACTAACTAACTAACTAACTAACTAACTAACTAACTAACTAACTAACTAACTAACTAACTAACTAACTAACTAACTAACTAACATCATCGGCTATCTAGCTAACTAGCTAACTAGCTAACTAACTAGCTAATTAGCTAACTAACTAACTAACTAACTAACTGATGCTTACAACCAAATAAACGTATTTTATTTATGCTATAATCACATCATAATATCTAAACTGACGACAGTGATTTAAATATTCTTAAAGCATTGTAACTTCTATGATGTGAACATCATCGGCGCAGTTTGTTATTTGTCGTGTGTTATAGTGTGTTCTTGATAGACTTTTTGGTCAAAACTTCAATTTATGTGTAATATCATGTGTGTTTCCGGAAACTCGCAAGCTTCGTTATCTTATTTTCAAGTTTTACAAATCACATCTCAATTTTCATATAGTCGTTACTTTTTATCGGGTTCAAAATTGTGCAATGATTTGTGTTATCAACCGTGTTTAGTAATCACTTGAGCATACCGAGATATGAGCGGTGAACAATCTTGTAGACGTCTGAGTATTGCTCTATGTGGTTGGTGGAACAGTACATATGAAGAAACTCAAGTACAATGAACGTATCAATTTAATATTTTACATGGGGTCTCTAGTGTCTGAATAACATACGGAAGAGTGTTAGCTTGGACATTTTTATAACATACATCTGTATAGACATAATTACAACGACGTCAGAGGGCAAACGTAAACGTGTAGGTAAGTAGGTAGGTATGTAGGTAGGTAGGCAGGTAGGTAGGTAGGTAGGTAGGTAGGTCGGTCGGTAGGTGGGTGGGTGGATGGATGGATGGATTGATTGATAGACATATGTTAGTTAGCGTTGGAATAGCGTCGATGCACTCCGGACAAGTTTATGGTTGCTCAGATCTCTCCTTAACTCCATTCGCCATTACACGTTGACTGAAGTTCCCAGTACACCGTTGATTGACCATCATTCTTTCTCGCCAACGAAATCGCACCTTTCTTGCGACACCACATTTCAAACCAAGTTCCCTTATTCTAGTTATGGAACAAGAGTCATCATTTTGTACACAGTCATGTTTTCGTGTGTTTTCCCGTAGGGCGTTCAAAATGTCTGCCCAATCCATTTCCCCGCCAACAGCCGTTGTAGCCACGTGTGCTGCTAACCCTTCTGCTCTCTCATTAATCCGGACACCCGCATGTCACGGCAAAAAATAAAAGTCACTTTACAGACACAGAAATTCTTCACTGCATTCAGGCACTGTTCCCGAATCAATCTACCTACATTTTCATAATGTGCTCATAGAGTCACTGAGTATACAGGCTTGTGTCGCAGTCTGCAACCACACCCATTTCAAAGCTTTGGTTACTGCCAAAATCTTCATTGCCATGCTGATAGTCGTCTGAGCGAACGCACCACATTCCTTTCTGATGGTCTCCCCCACATTTGAGCCGTGAAGCCTCAATCACTCACAACATCATCCTTCTTAAAAGCCGATCCATCTGTATATACAATCATTTCTGGAGATAGATATATGTAATGTTTCAACGTTTGACTGATTGCTGTTGTTTGGGTCATAAGTTTATTTATATTATATCACTGCGAGATACAAGCGACGAGTTGGGGAAGTTGGGGTGGGGGGGCCTGGGTTTATTCATGGCTTTATTTAATACCACGACATGTATGTCACTGTAATAAAATGGTGCCCATTGATGCCTATAATAGCATCAATCATTTTCTATACACGTATTCAACCACCTACAAACAAGCACACATTTTTAAGTATTTGTATTTGAAATAATTTTAACTAAACATATTATAATACTACATAGATTTTAGGCCATCTGGAGGTCATCATCATCAGGTAGCATATACTGAACAAGACGTAGCTATCGTTACAGAATTTCGAAACGTATGTCGCTCTTAAGCCATTCTGCCTGTTTCGTTTACTGTTATGTTCATGTAGTCTTTGATTTGGCCTATCATGATGTGTTGGCAATTACATTCAGTAGTTTATCATTATTTTCCAAATGGTTCTGACTGCCTACGAACTTTGTGATACAATATCATACCTTTCGGGTCCAAGTCTTAGAAGTAGTTGTTTTATAAATATATGTACAGTATAGTCATAGAATATTCGATTGCTATAAAAATAATAGCTGAGATGTCCTTTAAACTAAATAACGAATCTCCTTGTATCTGGATATAATGCATCATAATTTATGTTAAATAATGCTACTGGTTACTAGTCGCGTGTGTGTACTTTGTGCTACATGCCAATGAAATGCATGAAAACTTTGAATAAGCAGATATGTGTGACATAACTGAGATCAGCACCCATCACAATTAGGATGGAGGCTGTGGTTTACAGGATACTTTTATATTTTTCAACTATAAAAATGAAAAAATACTAACCAACTAAGATGGTACATCCTGGCAAAGCTTCGTGTGAGTTACACGAGACTACGGCACACAATTTACAGATGAATGTGCTTTAATCGAAGCTACTGCGCACACTTTATAGATGAATGTGCATTACTTGATGCTACTGCATACGCTTTACAGATGAATGTGCGTTACTCGATGCTACTGCACACACTTTACAGATGGTTGTGAGTTACACGAGACTACTGCACACACTTTACAGATGGTTGTGAGTTACACGAGACTACTGCACACACTTTACAGATGAATGTGAATTGCACAAGACTAATATACACATATTACAGATAAAAAGACAGTATTTTGAGTCAAAGTACTAGCGACGATTTGTTTTGACAACTATAGACAATGAAAAATAACATTAAAAAACGCACACCAAAAACTAACTCAGTGATATTTGGCTCAGCAATAATTAGGAAATGAAAATATCATGACCACAAAGTAAAAAAATATCTTCACAATGACGCGTAATGAGTTGTAATATAAAACACGAGGAAGTGACAGGTCCCACTAAGATGATGGACATAAGATATTAAAATGTTTTTGTCCTGACAATGGTAGAGGAGAAAGAACATTCATGGAGATCGATAATCTCTAGAAATGTGAGGACAGAGACGTTTTGTAAATATGATGATGTGTGTTGAAGATGAGAAGAAGCTATATCATCATATATTGTTATTGACTTAACTAGTTAGTATCTTCCTGAAACATAAACGTTTGTCTATGTGACTTTGATTTGGAAACAATAAAATAGGCCATAGTTTTAACAAAAAAGGAAGAACATATAACAATTAAGAGCAGTTTTTAGCATACATGAAGTGCAGATGTGACTCTAGTATGATTATTTACAGACATTTCTTGACTTGACATCATACTTTCCATTCCGGCTATGTAGTGGGCAGATACAGACCCGTCTGTCAATTCTTCATGTTTTCATATGCAGGTACCAAATTATAGCTGGGTTGATTAGAGTAGCGGTCGTGACGCAGAAATCACGACACTGGTTGTGTTTTGTCCACAACGTGGTTTCGAACCTGGTATGCTGTAACACAGTGTTAGTAAGCAAGTTCACTACCAACTGTCGCGTTCAACAGCCAAGTCACTAAGTCACAACCATAATAAATAGCCATCCTGTCAACGGACATATTCAATGCTCTTCGCGAGTCAGCATGGCCGAAGGATTTTGAGATATAAGAGCATGATTCAGTATCAAAATTGCACGAAATTGGAGTCAGGGTAGGCGTGGCCCGTAAATTGATTTCTCAACGAATATATCTCTAGCTATCAGTCTTCAGTTCCAGAAATTCATCCTGGTAATCTTCAGTAACTTCTTCAACTGACAATTTGAGTGAATTTTGTACTAAATCTAATTCATTATCACAGAGTTCAGGAACGTACATGTTTAGTTCATTTTTAGTGCAGTCAAGTTTTTGTTGCAAATTCTTTATGTATTTCATTATTGTCACAAAAACAAAATGAATGATATTTTTTCAAAGATTGCAATATTTTAACTCGAGCTTTATCTTTCAACTTTTCATCTTGCTCATGATAACTTTTGCGCAATAAATAATATGCATTAATCTTTAATCTATATTTTAGTATTAAAATTTAAGTTTATTCAGCTGTTCAGATATCATCCATATAAGCAAGGCGTACAATAATCCCCAAAGAAGGCCCAAAAAATGCATCTTTCATTTCACAAATATTTTTATGAGCTCAAATATTTCTGAACTACATTTCCACTTGAACTCCATATGCGAGTGGTTCATTCATAACTAATGTTAGTCGTAAACATAAGTTTAGAAATTCATTAACGTCGTCAAATTTTCTTAATTGTTATCTTTGTCTTCGTGCAATTTTAAATCTGTTTTCAGTATTTCATTAGTTTTATTTGTATTCCCACTCCCTTGAAAATAAAAACTGAATGCTTCTCATGGAGGTGGATAATTTTCCCTCTGGTTGAGATCCACTGGTCTTTGCTCTTGTAACGGTTAGAGTCTTGATTGATACTATTTTACGCAGCACGATTCTAAACACATTTATCGATTCTATGAAAAGTGCAGTCAAACTGTAGTCAACCATCAGCCTTGTATTTACAAGTTTACAGGTTGGAATTAAGGGAACGATGTCTTGTTCCACTTCCATTTTGTTTTTGTCATTTTCTATGATGAATTATTGTGTGAGATGAAGACTCTTACTTTCTCCGAGCGACACTTCAAAGTATATATCTTGCAGTCTTGGTAAGATGGTCGGTGTATATACGGGGCAACGAGATTATAACGAAATTAAATTGTCTGCACTTTAGTGATACAACATTACACAATGGTGTAAAAATTGAAAGTTTGGGAAATTATAAATTTTTTTTAGAAATGTAGCGAGCATGTGACTAGTTCTGTGACTAGGGAATTGTAACGAGTACGTGATTAGTTATGTCACTAGGGAACTGATTTGTTAGGGGGGATACATTTCTTATCGAAATAAAGTCTCGAAGTGAATAATGGTTCAACGTCTAAAGCCCAAGGAATATTAACTTCTCGACATGGGGTCAATATACAGGCAATCATCAATTCGGTTTAGCACTATAAACGCACTCAGAAAATTATGAGATTGCGTAAAGCAGTGCATTTCCGCCGATAGCTAGAATTGTCTGTATATGGAAGAAATCTCTGAAGTGTAAACCACGTGGTACATATGTAGTTCTGGACTGGTAGATATAACAGCTGATCGAAGTCACCAGCGAAAACATCGTCCAGCTGGTATGTGGTCAAAACTCACTATTAACGCAGTTGAGGTAGGGGAAAACTCCACGAAATAGCATTGTGACATTCACTATATAAAATTTAAGATGAGGCCTATCACTATTTAATATAAAATACATATCATGTTCCGTAGGAATACATGGCACAGCAGCTGCTTTACGCGCCCATTAATAAAATATAACTATGTGACATGTCCTTTGCAAAATAATATCACACTGCTACGCTGTAAGACTCACGATGGATTCTCTTCAAGTCGTCCAGCCACTATCAGTGTCATGTTCAGAAGATATATCTATAATCATTTTCCCGTGGTTCATTGACTACATTTATATGATTTTAAAGAGTAAATTCAACATATACTTTGGACAATTCACTGATGCTTTGTATGTTTTCTTTTTCTGAAAACTGCCAAACCTATGTACTTTCATTTACATACTTTCTGAACAACTAATATACAGCTTAGAAAATACGATCATAAAATGTGTATTTTTTTACACGGAACAATGAACCAAGGTTGTGCTTAAAATAGTGAAAAATTACCATATAAATAACAATTTAATACATCCGACTTTCATACAGAAACTGCCGTTGAGAAATTAAATACGCGTTTCACCAACGTCTTGCTTTCACTTTTTGTGATAGTGTGACACTCTGTAATTCAAGTAAGGTAAGGATACTATGGTGAATGCTTCTCTTATCATCATCAAGTGACATATTCTTTCCAGAACGTAGTCTTTCCTATGGATCTCTTGAATTATCTGTGGTCTTGAGCAAGTTGCCCTGCATCTTCCAGTGACATGCGCAGGCATTCTTGAAAGTCTTTTGTCCAACGGCGTCTTGGTCGGCCTTTGCCCATGTTGCCTTCTATCATCCCCTCCATTAACACTCTCTCTATGCCGTCGTGTCTCTTAATATGACCGAAAAAAGCTAGCGTTTTCTTTAATATAGTGTTCAGAAGCCAGCCTTCCTGGGCGTTAATTGTTCGTAACACCTCCTGGTTTGTTTTCTTCGCTGTCCATGGTATTCTCAAAACGATTCTATAACACTTTAATTCAAATGATGTTATTCTCTTTGCCACTGTTTTATTTAGTGTCAATGCTTCATATCCATTGGTCGCCACAGGAAATACACATGTTCGTAGTAAAAACAATTTGGTTCTTATGTTAGTACCTTGCCATATTTTCTTTATCTGTTTTAATTTTGCCAGCGTCATTGCCGTTCTTCTCTTGATCTCAACTGCGCAGTCCCCCCGCATTGTTTATATTAGTTCCTAAATAATCACAATGTGTCACTTCTTCCAAATTGCAGTTCTCAATATTAATTTTGGGTCCTGATTTAGTTTTGTCAGTTGCCATTATTTTTGTCTCTTTTTCATATTTAAGAACAAGTTTAGCTGTTCGCTAAACTTTTGGGTTGACTTCTCGTATGGTAGAAGGTAAAATGTTCTGTCAATTTAAGCTTCATTTTTTTAATATTGTTAGAAGTAATGATTTCCTATTTGAATGAACCATACCACGAGTCTTGCGAAAAGTATTAATTTCGCCGAGATAGTTAAATATTAGATCTGGTAGTTATGGTATTATAAAATGTATAATTAACTGCAAAGTTTGAAGACATAATAATATATTTCTTGACATCTGTGTGATAAAATTGGTTTAAATATGAATGTTACATGCGTGTAATATGTATCTGAAATAATTTGTATTGTTGTTTAAGCCGTATTTTTGATGCCAGCATGTGTCAATGCTATCTCGCTTGACAACAAGTGTCATACCTTTTTCAAACTCCATCCATATGTCCATATTTGTTGGCATAATTTATGAACATCCCCTTGCATTATTCCCGTATTACATAAATATATATTGTTTACTTGCATCAAAGATATATATATATATATATATATATATATATATATATATATATATATATATATATATATATATATATATATATATATATATATATATATATATATATATATATATATATAAGATTTTTAATTGTGTACTGGTTACATAGATCCGAAATGCTAACCTACTACATAGACGCGCAGATAGATACCAATCATAAAGACATTGGGATGACCATACTGGAATGTTATTCTATTAAAAAAATACCACTTTTTTGTGGGAAATATGACATTCAAGAAGCAGAGAAAAAATAATAATAATACACTCAAAAAATATGGTATATAAATTTAGAATTACCAAATTTATCATATCGTTGCTGCTTTCAGATTGACGTAGGTATGAACGAAGAGAGTCATATATAATGTATATGGGCTGCGGCATAAACATGGATAAGATGGCCTAAGTCATGAAACTAGACAATCCTGAGCGATGACGACTTAAAGAACCGATAACATGTAATTAACCGGATCATAACTGTTCTCCGACAGACGGACATCTAAAAGAAGGAACTGGCGTTCTTATAATAATTGAAAACATACTGAAAACATACATATCGACGTTTCACTGATAAGACTCATTTATTGTTTTCAATTTGGAAAAAACAAAGATAACAAAAGATAATATTAAGCTTTCGCGGCAAATATACGTTAAAATATTGGAACAAAGAACAATGCGTATCATAGAACAACAACTAAAAGAGGAGCAGGATGCACTATTTATCCTTAGATAACTAAGCAAAAAAGCTATTGAATATGATAAAAAAGTTAAATATCATCATTGCCGATTAAGGAAAAAATTCTCGAAAGAATAACCAGACACATACTCTTGTTGGTAAACGTTATAAATATACGGAATCAAGGGATAACTACTACACAACATCAAATCATTATACAAAAAAGCACAGAAAGATGAAAAAAACACAGATGGAGTATCAGAACCTGTCACAGCAAAAACAGGAGTCAGACAGAGATGTGTGCTATCGCCTATTTTATTCATTGTCTACATAGACAGAAATATAAAAGAAACACAAAATGAGAGATATAACGAACAACAGAGAATGTAACACAACATAACACCGAACTCAGTTAATCGCTTTTTCGCTGAGATCAACGCATCATATATGATGACGAAGAAAAACTGAAAACTCACTTCAACTCAATATAAAGAATATGCAATAAATACACCATGCGGATTAACACACAAAAGACAGAAACTATTCAAAAAACGAGATCAACATACTATTTAAACATCCAAAAAGAAAAGAAAAAATAAACAAGTCAAAGAGTTCAAGAACCTAGGAAGTATCTCCACAAAAGACATACGACTCAAAAGAGAGATGGGAAGAGAAAGAGAAACAAGACGTCAAAGAGCAAATGGTGTGACGTACCAGTTGTCACCTTTGCTAGTGCACCCAAAAAAATCAACATGAAAAAAAAGGCACAAATATTTAAGAGGATCGTTATACCAACACTACCCTACCAATGCCAGACTTGGCAACTGGCATCTACATATAAGAGAAAGATCGAAAACTGCGAAATAAAATGTATAAGTAAGGCTATTGGAGTCACCAGACACGACAAAATGCGCAGTGATAACATCAGAAAGATAACATGTATCACATCATGCATCTAATATATATAGAGGGAATGACAGATAAAATGGTTTGGACATCTTATGAGGATGGACGATCAACTTCCCGTAACATATTAAAACACGATGAATAAGGATACAAAGGGCAGCATAGAAAAAGGTGGATAGACAACATCAAGACTGTGTATTGAATAAATATGACTACACTTCAACCAGAGCAACACACCTGGTTCTGGAGCGTAGATTACATCTCCTTCACAAACACCTACGCTCAACGGCAAGTGTGGAACCTACTACAACACCAATTGGGGATAAAAATAGATAAAAACTACAAGGCCATTTGTTCGGAGTTCATTTAGATATTTGCTAAGCATCTAGCAACGTTGCAGAATTGAAATTATGAAAACAGTTCTGCTTTTCACCCCGATAGACATCTAAAAGAGTATAATGTTAGTGTCACAATCAGATGTTGGTTATGTATTCTTCAGCTCTTTCCAGTGAGGACGCATTTTCTCTTCTCCCCTCTGTCACTCTTATTTAAACACTACCTAAACATGCGCGTAGTCACTTTCAGCATCCTCTTCATCGATTTGTAACGCATTCATAATTGCCTAAGTTAACTAGTTTCTGTCTCTTCGCATCACTGTGTCAAGCACCATCGATGAAATCCACTAGTGAATCAGCTCCTTCGTTGCCACTAACTACGGCATGCATTGACAGTGCATTCGGGTAATACTTTGTGCGTTGTTGATAAGGGTGTCTCGCTTCTTCCGTATATATTTTTTATTTAGTGCCCATTACACTCTGGGAGTCTGTTAGATGAATTACTATGGTATTCTTGTTTCGTCATTAGCCAAATGAGAATCGATGTTATTGCTTAAGCCTCCCTTATCACGCTTCATGTGTGAGGAGATATGCTGCATACTTTTCAACAACGTTCTTGCCATTTCGATAAGAAATGTTTATCTTTATCATCTACCACAATGGTACGAGTGTGGTGGAAATGTATGGTATTTATCCCACCACTGCAGCAATCATGAGAGTGTGGATAGTGGCAGTAACAGCGGCTTAGACGTGGCTGACAACATAAGCACCACCAACTACAATTACTCTATCATACTTCCAGAGTATGCCGCGCAATGTACAATGCATGATAAGAAGAGGGTTCATCGCTTGGATCGTGCGAGAGTCAAGTGCAACAAAAGAGCTGCCATATTGGAGGGTAACATTATAGTGCATGGCAAAGTGATGAGAAAAGATGGGGGATGAATTAATTGGAGCAGATATGGATACACTACGCCAGTGATGAAAATAATGCTGTTAATGACACCGTGCATGTTCATTAAATGATGGAAATGAAACAGCGGAGAAAGTACGACCTCACTGGAAACAACAGAAAAACAAAGAACCAGCAATTAACAAGAACACTGAACTTATATAATGTATAATTGTTGACGGAATGGCCAGCAGGAGTACTTATGGGGATGCCCCGTCTGCAGTGAAACTGATTCTTAATCAAGAATCACGATATTACTACTGCCCTCATGAGCAAAACGAATGGTCCGATGTTATATCTCCTTAGAATTTATCACTTTACTAACACTATAGTGTTATATTTCTAAATGACATTCTAGACATATTTCAAAAAATGTACTCTGCTATGGAACGTAAAACCTAAGTATCCCATGGTCCGCTCCATGTCGATGGTAATATCCATGTAGGTGGCAGCAGCTGGCAGAGTCTATGTAACTAACTTGGTGTTCCTTGATAAACAGACGATCTAGGTCTTTAACATTAACAATAAACTGCACGAAGGGTAAACAATGGCATCATTAGCGACTATATATCTTAGTCAACATGGATACATGTCCAAGTTTCGGACAAGTATTTAATGTTCAATCAATAAAATATCACAAGTATTTAATGTTCAATCAATAAAATATCATGCGGAGTAGTGTAGACGAGCATTCTTCTTCACAGGTCTGTCTCGTGTGTTGTTAATAAGTTCATTTTGTGACATCTTTTTTTGTGCCACAGTGACAACCCATCTAGAAAATGATCGTTTTGGTTTCCTTTGTCTCATCTCCAATGATCTTTCTGGTGGTTACTAAATGTTAAAGTATTACTTTTCTCATAACATTCCCTGAAAATCTTGATTGTCTGTTTCTAATGTTCGCTATATTAGTCTTAAGTCGTGAGACTTAAGAGCTGGTATCCCGAGAATTGACACGATCCTGATGCAGACACAGATTCGTTGGGCAGGTCATTTGGTGCGTATGACAGACCATCGTCTGCTAAAGATACTTCTCTATGGTGAGCTAGAGAAGGGTATACGATCTAAAGGTGGCCAAAGGAAGCGCTACAAGGACTAGTTAAAGAACTCAATGAAAGCCTTTGAAATAGACCACGATACATGCGAAGAACTTGCACAAAATAGATCTACATGGCGTTATAAAATAAAAAAGAGCGCATCATCTTGTCAAAAGAAAATAAATGCAGCAGCTCAACAGCGGAGAGCAGCTAGAAAGTCACGGATAGACCAAGATCCGTCTACAGTCGTTATTTCATGTCCAAACTGTCCAAGGACAGTTACAGCTCGAATATGGCTCATTAGCCATCTACGAACTCATAATCAAGGACATAACTATTGAATTTTCAAAAGTGGATGTAACAAATGGTCATCTTCACTTGTGATGACGAACAAGAACAACAATGTTCTCTATAATTTGCCGTTTTACTCGTCATCTCGGAGAAATTATACATTAGTTGTTTTGGCTGTCCAAGGGGTCGCCATAAAACTCTTGAAAACATCATATCAGTGGCCTCCAGCTTATCTTGATCTTGGACACTATGGATGATAGCTGGAAATATAATCACAAAATAGAAGAAACGAACGAAATAAATAGACAAAGTGATAGAATGGGGCAGCGCATGTGCACTATGAATGACGGGCGCTAATACCAACGAATTTACTGTACCAAATGTGTGGATATGTCGCACGTAGACATATATTATGTTAGGTGTTCATAGGAGCCACGAGACATATCATTAGTCTGAGGATTACAATAAAGAAATTAAAACGGTCGGAACACGACCCCACAGCAACTATGGGGATTTGAAGTACAGAACATGTTGGAAAACGTCAATGAAAAATATACTTTATATACAGCTGATGGAGTTATAGAGGCTATTCAATTAGGGCACACATGCGAATTAGATCTGGGTAAGGAACAGCGGAAGACGTCCTTAGAAGTAACAAGCCTTGCCTATTTTCCATGAAAAGTATCCGCATCAATCTCTCTAATCAACTTTCTTGACTATTCACATGGAATATGTGATTTCTTCTTGTATGTGTTAGTTATAGATCGCGGTGTAGACATATGAATTCCCTGATACAAAACTGAAACAGGATTCACAAACCGTCAGCGAGACCACAATGACTCGTAGTAAAATTAAGAGTACAATAGATGTAGTAAAGCATGACAATGATTTCGCTGTTCTTTGTTGTTAAATGGGGGACTACAGTCTCCTGCAGAGGCACGACAGTTTCAACCTAAAACCACAGTCTATGTTGGTTATATCAGGTCGTGTGGATTTTTATCTGTAGGTGACCGTATGGTCTGAGACAATTAAATAACAATTATTGCCAAAGAAAATCCATTATGCCAGGATTCTTCTGTGATGAGTTTCCTTCTGATCAGGTGGCTAGAAAAGATGTGGAGAATATCCGAAAAAAAGGAAAGTTCTGAGAAGGACTGAAAGTCCCGGGAAGGCCTGAAATTCCTGACAAGGGCTGAAAGTCCTGAGATGACTCAAAGTCCTGAGATGAATATGATGGTTTCTTGACATATGCTATAGTAATACCAGCTGTAGTATTGTCTACGTGTCATGTGGCCCTAAAAGGGCATGGGGTGGAAGCAGAGGGGATAATGTTGACCCTAAGAACACTTGAAGACTCAGGATGATTTAGATACGAGATTATTAGAGGTAAGCGCAAACAAGACGAACATGTGTACTGGACAGCAAAGAAACACATACCACGATAATAAACAGCTAAATACGTGTATTATATTGTATCTGCCAGTTTACTAAGCTTTGAAATTGAAACTTTAGTTCTGGTGGTACATAGTTTAATTGTTTTAGTCTCTCTTTTGATACATCATGGCCAAGCAAATTGTATAGTTCATCATCATCATCATCAAGTGCCGTACCGAATGGCGTTGGCGATCATATTTCTCCATGTACATCGATCTCTCATATATGGGATCATCTCTGTAGGTGTCGTCAATCGAAGTTATTTAGTCAAACTGTCCAATATTGTTTCTTTGGGTCTTCCTCTTGATTTTTTCCATTCTATCTTTCCTGTTGTCCCTATATTCTCAATGTATCCTCTTCTTATTGTATAGGTAGGGATTATATTATTTAGAGATGAATATTTTATATCTTCTCCATGCCGATTGAATCTAGGACAATGAAATAGTAAATGGTCATTTTCCCCTTTCACGGACTTCACAAATTGGTTCAAATATTTTATATAAAGATGTCAAAACAGTTTCTTATTGGCAGGTAAGGGCACACAAAGGTGTACCTCATATTTGTCTTAAGTAGTTATTATTTGTTTTATTTTAATAGTATTGATATTATTGTGTACATCGTCCATCTCGGAAGGTCATTTTTCGCAATTACCAGGAACAAAACTTGGAAGTGATTATTTGCATCATGTCTCAGCACAACAATTACGTTAATGCATGAATGTTACGCTATACTGTTTATATTTATGACTGAAATAACAATGCGTGTCACGATATACCGTTCATATTGCTGATAAATAGCAATGCGTGTTACGATATACTGTTTATATTGCTGACTTAAATAACAATGCGTGTTACGATATACTGTTTATATTGCTGACTTAAATAACAATGCGTGTTACGATATACCGTTCATATTGCTGACTTAAATAACAATGCGTGTTACGATATACCGTTCATATTGCTGACAAATAACAATGCGTGTTACGATATACTGTTTATATTGCTGACTTAAATAACAATGCGTGTTACGATATACTGTTTATATTGCTGACTTAAATAACAATGCGTGTTACGATATACCGTTCATTTTTGCTGACAAATAACAATGCGTGTTACGCTATACTGTTTATATTGCTGACTTAAATGACAATGCGTGTTACGATATACCGTTCATATTGTTGACTTAAATAACAATGCGTGTTACGATATACTGTTTATATTGCTGACTTAAATAACAATGCGTGTTACGATATACCGTTTATATTGCTGACTTAAATGACAATGCGTGTTACGATATACCGTTCATATTGCTGACAAATAACAATGCGTGTTACGATATACTGTTTATATTGCTGACTTAAATAACAATGCGTGTTAAGATATACTGTTTATATTGCTGACTTAAATAACAATGCGTGTTACGATATACCGTTCATTTTTGCTGACAAATAACAATGCGTGTTACGATATACTGTTTATATTGCTGACTTATATAACAATGCGTGTTACGATATACTGTTTATATTGCTGACTTAAATAACAATGCGTGTTACGATATACCGTTCATTTTTGCTGACAAATAACAATGCGTGTTACGCTATACTGTTTATATTGCTGACTTAAATGACAATGCGTGTTACGATATACCGTTCATATTGTTGACTTAAATAACAATGCGTGTTACGATATACTGTTTATATTGCTGACTTAAATAACAATGCGTGTTACGATATACCGTTTATATTGCTGACTTAAATGACAATGCGTGTTACGATATACCGTTCATATTGCTGACAAATAACAATGCGTGTTACGATATACTGTTTATATTGCTGACTTAAATAACAATGCGTGTTACGATATACCGTTCATATCGCTGACTTAAATAACAATGCGTGTTACGATATACTGATCATATTGCTGACTTAAATAACAATGCGTGTTACAATATACTGATCATATTGCTAAGTTAAATAGCAATTCACATTACGATATTGAACATATATTTTAACTCGTTATTGGCTCACCATTGATTACGCAAATAATTTGTTTCTTGTCAGCAAGATTCTAGAATTCAGGGATACTCTCCACTCTCTGCTTGCTTAATTATGACAACAATATTTTCCTCTCCCACACACATTTATGAACAGACAAAAGTACGAAACGACTACATAATTAGCTTTACATCTTTAAAACAATGTTTCAAAGTTACACAGTTTAACAAGTGCATGAAGCTGTATTGTTGATGTCAATTTTGTCAAACCCTCTCCCCCAGTCAACAGCTGTCAAAGTTTGTTAGCTCTCAACACCCGCTCCTTTTCCAGATTATTGGAGTAATTATTAACAAACTTTAGGAGTGAATCGAACATTGCATATACATTTGATAGTAGTCATCCTATCACACCAGTTTAAGAATCACTGCAACTTGCGTTTCTGTCTACTAAAATTGCCACATGTTTTGAAGATCATTTGAAGCTATATATATATATATATATATATACATATATATATATATATATATATATATATATATATATATATATATAATATATATATATATATATATATATATATATATATATATATATATATATATATATATATATATATATATATATATATATATGTATATATATATATATATATATGTTTGCCACCTTAAACTCCACTTCAATACACGGTAACCTGCATGAATGTTTCACTAATGGAAGAGAAATAGCTTATGGTCGCTATGTAAGTGTTCATATAAAACAAATATAATAACATACGAGGTGCCCAGTAGTTTCATTTTGAGAGCCTTTTTTTGATAATTGAGATACTTATTCAGTCTTCATTAACCAACATGTCAAAAACGGATTCACAATTATCACAATATTAATAATACGACATCAATACAAATGTACTCACTGGATCGAAGCCTCGCAGCAAGATATAAGGCGCTGACAATTGACCTCTTCAAGGGATGTACATATATGTCGATCTTTGATTTTGTCAACTTCAAAAAGTTCAGGATAAACAAATGTACCAGGTGGTATCTTTGTTCCTTCGATTTCTATCACATCTTCGACCCTTCTAGCCCGCGTCGAGTTATTATCCTTGAGGTCATGGAAAAGGTAAGTGTAACACTGCGAACATGCCCACATTTGAAAGAATGTAATGTTGAACCAACCATAACGATCTCTACATATCTGAATTGACTCAAAAGCTTGCTGAACGTTGAACTGAAAATCAATACGGGTTTCTACCAGTGCCATTTCTAAAAACATTCAACCACAAGAGTTGTTTTTGAATAACCTGTTACCAGGAACGAAAATGAGATAGAACAACTACACGAAGTTAATAAAGTATTGACTGGAAGTTCCTTTTTCGTCTTATTTCCCTCAGGGCACGAGGAGGTCTTATGCTGATCTGAAGTGATCGTAGATGTAATCGGGACTAGGACGTGCCATAGGGTCCTAACTGTGGAACATTTATTTTAGTCTTCACTAAAATACACGCGTTTTTAATATTTTTATACAGTTCTACAATTTAATATCGCTAGTTTCAAATATTGAACATTATCTAATCATGCCCATCTTGTCACCACTCTGAAATTGTTAGAAAATATATACATTACATGAACTATTTGGTTAATAGAAACACTGTCTGACATAAAAGAATCTCTACGCTGAGTACTCTTACGCTCATAATATCAGATTCTAGATCACTAGACTGACGTGAGGACGCGTAAGTAATGTATCATTTGCACTTGAAGTCGATCCGTTGTATGCTGTAGTGGTATAAACATACTATAATCGCTGACTGGTTAAGTTGGAACTCACATAATATCCCTGTCTGCAAAGTTATTATTTTAGCTCATATAGCGTTGATAACAGTACTCAAATGCCCATGGTTTCTCCTCAGTCTTGCGAGCATTTTAACTAGGGCGTTAGCGAATATGGACTGTGAAGTTAAACCTCCCACGAGTTGTCGGGTTAGACTTTTAATGAGGTTGGCTGACGAGGGCACACATATTTAGTGGGAGGCTGTCGCAGACATTAGAAAATACTCGCACCGAGAAACACTGTTCCGTAACAATAACCAAACCAATTGTAGTCTGAAACGACGCACGCAATGTGGAATGTGAGGTGGCATATTCGCGTGCGTATAATTTAATCATCATATAATTCTACAATAGAATATCAACATGGTGTAATTTCCATTATACGTTCTATTTTACTGTGATTTTTAGGTTCAATACGGAAATATGCCCACCCCCCCCCCATATTCCAACTTTTTAATACCGGGTATTAGGTTTGGTAGTTAGCGCAGTGGTTATCGCACTGGCTTTGCATTTGAGTGGTCTTGGGTTCATTCCCCAGTTGAGGCGGAAATGTTTTTAAAATTGCAACGGCTCCCGGGTCGACCCAGCCTTAAAAGGGTACCGGATTAATCCGGGAAGTAAAGACGGCGAGGGAGAGGAGATGGCTACCGCCCTCATTTGCAGAGCCTCTGAAAAGTAAGATCGCTAACATCTCACACCCCTACGGCATTAATAAATGCTATGGGTTACTTAACTTTATAAAAAAAATTTGGTATGATTGCATAGCTATTTGTTTCTCGAACGTAGAAAAAAACACGGATCTCCTGCTACCGATGATTCTATCTGCGCGAAATGCACTGAAAGCCCACTCCCTCCTCTCGTCAAAGAGTATTTCAAGGAAAGGCGGACGGGAAAGAATATTTCAAGGTAACGCTCTCAGTGTGTTGCGCCCAGACTGACGGATGCTACGTGGTATGTGCCTTTAGGGAAAAACCGTTTCGTGAAATAATGTATGGTTTATTTCCTAAAAATAGGGAGACACATTTCCGTACAGTTTCGATTTTTATTTCCTTAATTACTCCTTTTTTCATACGAAGTTTTGTCACAACGTCTATTTACTCTCCTCTCTTTCCACGAAGACATATATCTATCTATCTACACGTTAAACGCATCATTTCTGTTTTCTGAATGTGTGTTCCTTATACATCTTTCTGATCCATGCATGAAAGTAAGGTTAATGTCGCCTTTTACAACTCAAATACAGTAGGTGTTTACCATTTAGCGGTATTATAATCTTATACTAATCTCGTGTTGTTGCCACTTCATTGTGTTCCTGGGTCATACACTCATATGAATAAGCATTTTATAATTCTCATTTGTAGTTCATTGTTGATTTATTTGGATGTTAATATTTGCCGTGGGTCATTGAAACCACATTTAGCCACTCGTATTATGCGTTAACGTCTGTTACACACCTACCATCAATGATAATTACATGTCCAATATGTAACAATGATTTATTTATTGAAGTCTATCAATGTATTGTTAAGCTTAGAGTATGTTCTTCGTTGAATTTATTTATTGCAATAGTCTGCGTTTTATCGTGTTAATATCTCTTTCATAATCTCTACATGATGTTTTGACTTCATCTTTCATACTGTGTAGCTCTTGTTCACATTTTCTATGAGGATTGTGTCATCTGCGTCTCGTAGATTGTTTACCATTATCCAAGTAATCTTAAGGCCTGCCATTCCTTCAATATATCTAAAACTGCATGTATTTTAAATACAAATTAGGCTGATAAAATACACATAATGTTTAGTAATTCATAGGAAATTCAAAAACTGGAAAGAGAGGTTAATCCAAAACAGTGTCTGTAAATTGTGTTAATAAAAGGTAGTACTGCTAGTAGAACAGAATGAAAATAATACTCACGTTGGAATGACAGGAGATAGAGTTACTGGAAAACAACTGCAACGCTATCACTGTCGGATGCCTACATGAATTAATATAGTATGCATGCACATGCAACTACATGCAGAATATAATCATACAAATGACAAATGTCCTGTGTATTGTCATTTGTATGATTATATTCTGTGTTTTCTTGTGTATACTATATTAATTCGTGTAGGCATCTGACAGTGATAGTGTGTCAGTTGTTTTCCAGTAGAACTCCATTACCTGTCTCCCATGTGAGTAAATTAGTGTTAGTGTAGTAAAACCGTATACTTTACTGTTTGTTGTGTTACACGGGCAATTAAAATCATAGTAAAGTCAAATGAGTTACTTTAGAAGTCTGTTGTCCAATGAGTCCACGTGTTTATATTGTGGATTATTCACGGTACAGTTTCTCGCATGTTTCACTATGGTGTTCACACGTAGTCATCCACATTATAAAATAAATTGACAAAATTCGGAATAATCCTGCTAGCGCGATGTTAGCCTTGTCACTTGATTTCTAATGGCTGTCGACACAAATTTCACACAAAGTTGCAAATGAAAATCAAGCAGAGAATCGAATGCATTTTAGAAGGAATATACCGAATGAGCAAGCACGACTATATAATTAACGCAAGGTGCAGTTAATTTCGCCATTTGACTTTAGCTCAAGCATGCTCTCTTTAGGTTATCATGTACTAATATAATCGTAGACACTGTGACTACGGCTGTCTACAACATAAGACTTACTGGTCAACTGAAAATCAAGCCTTAGTAATAACTCATCTGTCTATTAACGTGAATTTCATTGGCCACTATGATTATACTTTGTGTGACAGCTAGTGTACGTGGCATAGTCAACGAGTCAACTAAGAAAGCTATATTTCCCGTAAACCAATATATATTATGCTGCAGACGAATGTGGTGTAACCGCTCTAACACCGTTTTTAAATCTAATAGAAAAGTAGCTTCCTTTAGTGCGTTTCAAGTTGACTGCCCTTTTTAAAAATGGGTAAATCTGCAGGATGATTTCACTACAATTCGTAAACAAATTCTATATCTGAACGTTGTTCCGGAAAAATAACAAGGGGGCACTGCTATTCACTAAACCCTATTCACAAATAAGTCAACAGACTATGTTAAATAGCAAAATGAACTCGTAGCTGGATGTCCAGCAGTAATACATTCTATCTACCTGGTAATATAATTGGAATATATTACAATTATAACACTGGCAACATACGTCCACGGTCAGTGACAGTGGTAAAGCACGTAATATATTAGTTACCAGATCAAAGTCGTATATTTGAGACACTGGTTTACATACAAAAGAATGTTTAAAATCGTGACACAATGCATGTGTATACCCCGAGCAAATTTCCTGCTGGAAATTTAGTAGAATATTTGTACTACTGCAAGAGATTCCCAGTATGCATGTGCTGGAAATGTAGTACAACTTCTGTACTGTTGCAAGATATGTCTGGAATGAGTTTATTAGAAATGTAGTAGAACTATTGTACTACTGAAAAATATGTTCGGAATTAATTTGCTGGAAATGTAGTAGAATTATTGTACTGCTGCAGGAGCTATCTGGTACGAGTTTTCTGGAAATGTAATAGAGCGTATGTGCTGCTGTAAGAGGTGTCCGGTATGAGCTGGATGGAAATGTTGTAGAACTATTGTACCACGGCAATAGAGATTTGGTATGAGTTTGAGAACGAACAAAAAAATAAGAATCATAACCCGAATCCCGTATCACAATATCCCGAATCCCATTATTCCGAATCCAGAATTAGTCATTTAAGTAAACAAGATTGAGATCACCAACAGACAAATTCTGCCGATCATTCATATCCTCCAATGTAGCCGCACGTTTCGAAACATCACCCCCGGACCAGTCATTCATGTTTTGAGAACAAAATGGTATTGCTACCTCTCTTCTGGATGAGTATGGAAACGTTACCTCAATCATTACTTGATATTTTCAGCAACATTTACTTCCCACTTCTTCTCCGTACATCCTCTTCATCTACAACAGAATCACTGAGAGTCAATAATGCCTGTTACATGTACAAACCACACGATAGTAGTCATTTCACAACTATCAACAGTATTTCAGCTAACCTCCAGTTTGGGTTCTTGTGTTTCGAACGAATATATTCGTTTTATGCTCTTTCAAACAATAACTTTCAAACGTCTGGCATATGCATTGAGTGTTAATCTCTCACATCCATATACAAGAAGAAATATTACCATTAACATGCAGGAATATAGTTGTACTCTGTAAGATATCGATTTTATGTTTTCCTATCACGTTATACCTTGTCATTGCAGACACAGATATCGCTATTCAGTTTCTTTCCATACCATAGATGTGTTCGTTAAGATATTTAAAAGTATAAACATAATATTTGTCAAGTAAGATGTGTGTTAGTAAGAATATGGATTGTACTAATTTTTACCAATATGTTGCTACTTTCTGTTTCGAGTTCTATGCAATGTTATCTAATAACTGCCTCCATTCTTGAGATGAATTCTTGGATTCCAGAGTCATAAGCTGCTATTAGTCAACCATACCTTTTTCATCAAGGAATGGACAGGGCAAGATTTTTCCACACTCATCCGCATCGCTGAGGAAAGAATTCACTGGAGGACTCTGTGTGCTGAAGCATCCAATATGGTACCCCTACGACCCTGAAGGGTCACGGGTTTATTTATTTATTGATTGATTAGATTGATATTATGAGCAAATCAAAACCTACATGCAGGTCAGCTTCCCCGTTCGTCCTCTCTTCTCGTCATTCCAGAAGATGTTGAATAATCTTGTAGCATAGTCTGCTGCATATAAAAGTCAGAAATGGTTATATAAAATATGTAATCATGTGTCCCAATTATATCGTTCTGGAACATCCACCAATATCACTGCATATAATAATCACACTGTTTGCATCTGCATACATTGTTTCAGTACGTCAATGTCGTGTGTACCGAAATTTCTCGTGACATCGTGAAGCAAACCACGAATGAATGAATTTGAAATGCTAATAAATGTATGAGATACGTTTCAAATTTCTTCTCAATATTTCTACTCATTAGTAGGATGTATTCCAGAGAACCGAATGCGTGACCAGAGTATTAATAACGTGGCTTTGATATGAACACTTTTCTGCATACATTTTATTTCAGCATTGCTTCCGGTTCAGGTATAAATTCTCTTGGATGATACAGCCAACATCTCTCCAGAAACTCTTAGTCCTTCCTGTACATCTATCTACAGCTATATAATCCCTTGATGTATAGGGTTAATACATGCAAGAAATACCCCAACATAGACCACAACGATATTACTATTAAGGGTTAAATAACTGACAACATCCTCCCGACTACAGCTGCGCCTCTATCCCTCACGTAAAGCAGTGTGGGTAGGCATACATTCTATATACTCCCAAAATCCAGAAACCTTTCAATCCTGACAGAACAATTGTCTCTGAATGTTCGTTACTTATGGGCACATTTCTGACTTCACGGATAGTGTCTTTCAACCATTAGTAGAGTAACTCCCAACATTCCTGAAATTACTAACCATACATTGTCCTCCTTGCTTCTATTTCAATGTCCCCTGCTCACACCTATCATTTATTTATGCTTGATGTCTGATCTCTATACACCTCCATACCACACTCAGATGGTCTCAATGCCGTGAAGTTCTTTATCGATCAGCGACCTTATCCCTATGTGTCTACCTGCACTCTCATCCGCCTTACAGAACTCGAGCTCACCCCTACCTCCAATGAATTCGATGGGCACTTTGATTAAATCAGTGCGGTCGCCATGGACACCAAGATGTGATCTAGCTATGACTGCATGTTCAAGGGCCACCTTGATCACCATGTATGGGAATCCTTAGATGGGTCCTTCCCATTGGTGTTTAATATGTGCATAGATGATAGGATCGGCATGTCTGATCATCATTGGCATGTCTGAATCTGATCTGGCACGCTTCATAAACGTCATTGATAATTTTCACCTGGCTATTAAGTTCACATCATAGATCTCCACCTCTCATTTCAACTTCCTGGACATATCCATCACTATCCAACCCTCCTGTCAGTACTATCCAACTATACAACAGTACATTATAAACCAACTTATGCCATAGTGTTCTCTATACACGTTCTCACATCCCTCTGTCTGTCCTGGTTCTTTCCCACTATCAACGTCTTTGTCTCCGGCTCGTGTATAGTAATGAGGCGGAATTCGTCGAGAAAGCCCACACGATGATGGATTTCTTCCATTGTCGCATATACCCCGAGATAGTCCTCAGGTCTGCCCTTCTTCGAGTGTGAAGCATATCCCGGCAGGACACCCTCTTGAAGACACGTAAGTCTTCCTCTTCAGACAGGGTCAAACATGTTCTCACCTTCTACCTATATAGCGCTGATGTTCACCATGTCCTTCTCCGTCACCTTGCTCTTCACCAGTCAGATCCCGAGTTGCGGAAAATGTTATGTGACCCCCAGCCTCTTCTGGTTGCCTATGCACGTGGCAAGAACTTTAGGAATGTACTGGTCAGGAGTCACCGCTAGCCTGACGTTTAAAAACATTTCGATCGAGACCACTAGCTGCAAGCACAGCATATGTTACACCAGTGAATATATTACCGATACCCGGCCTGTCATATTCCCTAACTCATAAATTGTTCTTCACCATTAAGGAGAGCTACACATATATGTGCCGCAACGTCATCCTTATCATCATATGCACGCGTTCTGCCATGCCATATATAGGTGCAACTGGAATGAGGATCGCAGACCTATTCTGTGAACGTATGTATAACATCATAAACCATTTGGGTTATTTTTAGACGTCCACTTCAATGGCATGGGCCGTGTATCCATAGTCGCCCAGGATATTAAGTCGTGCTTCTTTGACGACTGGATTCATCTTGCGACTGATAACCGTTACATATACCAATTTGACACACTTAAACAATTTGAGATCAGTGAGTGCCAGGTGCATCCATGATATCAGGTTGTTCCATCATTTCTGTGCTTGTTTCGTGTCACATGTAAGTAGCTATTTTTTTAAAAATTTCTTCTCCGGCGTCGTTCCAACACCGTATTACAACTCTTCCTGTCAATCTCCAAATTACAGTTAACTTGGTTATGTGAAAGTTTACAGTTCTAACTTTTCGTTTTCTGTTCTGTATGTTCAATTTTTGTCTTGATAAGGGTATTTTGGTCGGAACGTCGATGTGTGTGTGTGTGTGTTATTATGCGTGTCTTCAGTGATTAGGAAAAGTGTATTACCCTGTTCCTGGTTTAACCTGTTAGATTTCAGTTTTGCGCTGTAAGTACATATTTTAGACGTGGCTCTTATATTAAGTCACTGATAACACATATTTTCATGAATACAAATGTAAACATAGACACGAAAGTTGCATTATACAAAACTATTATTATTCCATCACTGTGCTACCATTGCCAAACAGAGACAAAGATGGTACCAGACAAAAGAAAAATAGTGACAGCAGAAATGACATGCCTACGAAGAATACTTGGAGTGTCATTAAGAGATAGAATTAGAAACGATCACATCAGACAGATAACCAAAACAATACCAGTATTGGAACACATCAAAAGACAACAGATCAAGTGGATTTCTGGATATCACACGCTTCCAGAATACCAATAAAGAGCACGCCTCAAATGACCATGACACAAAGACATCACGGCTATAAAGCCAGAGACAGACCATGTAAAAGATGGATCATAGAAATCAAAGAAGTCACAGGGACACGCTTACAAACAGCACACAAAGAAGGCCATCTCCAGAGAACTCTTCCACCCCAAACGCCATAAGGGCCACATCGTATAGATAGATAGATATATATCTCTTATATTCAGGTCATTGAGTGATATTATCTCACGTTGTGTATTCTTCCATAGTAACTGTTTTCCTGAATACACTTTTCCTAGATTACACTGCCATGTTACTTAAAAATCAATATTGAACATTAACTATGTCATTTCTTTACTAGAGTTAATGAATAGACATAATAGTTCTATAGTTCTTACATTGTGTATATTAACGTTATTGTCGAAGATATAATGTTGGAGCACGTTTACACGAACATTGACGATACGCCTATGGCTCATACAATATCACACTTTAGTTTCATTACCGTAAATTCGATTTTCGGGGAAACAATTTGTCTAATTGTGCGCAAGCATCAAAGATATGCAATGATGTATTAAAAATTTGCAGAATTGTATATTAAAAAACGTAGGGTTCTTTTAAATTTAAAATCACATGCAAAACTATTTGTGCTTGAGATCACTAGTTATTGATATATTACATGCTTATCGCAAGCAAGTATTTGGAATTGTGATATAGTATTTTTACAATATGTATCAATTTTGGCATCAAATATGTATCGTCACATTCGATGTTTTCCTTCATTCGGCACGCACTAATGTTATCTTTCACGGGTTGTTACACAGGATGTCGTCTCTTTCTTGTAACACCATTTTCGGTAGGGGGGATCATTGAAAATTAGCAAACATAGCTTTTTAAGCGGAATTACACAAACATATATCTCTATTCAATGCCTCTGGGATAAAGAACAAGATCCAAGAACAGGAAACATATCCATTTACATCAGTAACCAACCAACGAACATGAGCATGTTTCAATTCAGAACCATCCAGTGCGTGAAAATTTTACAAAGTATCCCGTGTGTCAATGAGCCTACAACTTGGAAAGTATATTGTGGAATACATACTCATTCTCCGATGCTGATAGCATGAGATAGGATGAGATTCAATGTGATGACCTTTGCTATTTCCATTTGTTGTTGTTCTGTGCTCTCTGTTCAATTGATAGTCGTACCTCTGTGTATGTGTAGTGAGATGTAAATGTATGATTCTTTCAAATATGAGCACTGTCTTATATCTTACTCTCTAGAGTATGTTTCACGTTTTTTTATCCGTCGAGCAACAATCATAATTTTTCCCACGCAAAGTTCTTGCCGACAGCAGATTTCCAGAAAGTGAGAATCGCACCTCTAAAAAATGACTTTTTCCAGAAAGTGAGAATCGCACCTCTAAAAAATGACCTTTTCCAGAAAGTGAGAATCGCACCTCTAAAAATGACCTTTTCCAGAAAGTGAGAATCGCACCTCTAAAAAATGACATTTTCCAGAAAGTGAGAATCGCACCTCTAAAACATGACCATTTCCAGAAAGTGTGAATTCGCACCTCTAAAAAATGACCTTTTCCAGAAAGTGAGAACTGCAGCACTAACAATGTCCCTCAAATAATTTTTGAGATTACAATCGCGTTATAATTGCAGCTCCATTCTTGAGTCTTAGCTTTTCCGGTTGTCGTAATGTGATGACGTGTTTCTATGTTTACATTTGTGTTTTCTGGATTACGTGGTTTCAATGGCGTGGTTAGCGTAGTACTGGCGACAGTGTGATGCCAAATTTAGTTCCAACCTGTAGGATCTGTCTTTGTTTGTTTTTAGTCGATTATAGGTGGGGTGTTAATTATTCAAGTTTGTTCCGACTCGCGAACACCCTATCTAAGATACAGACAAAAAATGGCTTCTCGGCTACCCTCAGTTAACGGCTAATTTCACAGCGTAGAATTTCCTCGCAAAGAGACAACCAAAAGGCAACAGCAGGGAATTTTCATCCCTAGAAAAAAAGTATGTGACGGCGCGCAAGGCGGAGGAATCCAAATGAATCAACTGCTCAAACGGCGAAAAAGCAAAGTGTGTGCCGCGCGCACAAGATACAAGTTCAGGGCATAATAATGAATGTTGTCTGGCCATTGTGGAAAAGACTAATACAAAGTCTTCAAGAAATAGTCATAGATGGAAAAGACATCAGGCTGATTAGAAATATATACTGGGAACAGACTGGATCAATAAGGTGTGAAAACAACTACTTACCATACATAGAAATAAGAAGAGGAGTAAGACAAGGCTGAATTTTACCACCAAGCCTATTTAACATCTACACCGAGAATATCTTTAAAAATATAGACGAAATGACAGGATTCAAGATCAATGGGACAATAATAAACAGCCTGAGATATGCAGATGACACTGAACTTTTAGCAGAAAGTGAACATGAAGTACAACGAATAATAGAGCAAGTCAATAAATCAAGTAATGAATATGGACTGGACATAAATTTCCAAAAAACAAAAAAACCATGATAATCAGCAATGACACATAACAACAAGAGCTAAACATAAACATACATGGGGAAAAACTACAACAAGTAAAACATTATCAATATCTTGGACACATAGTCACAAATGATGGCAGATGTGAAACAGTAGTTAAAAGTAGAATACGAATGGCTAAAAGTACCTTCAATAAAATGAGGAAAATTGTAACAAATTACAAAACAAATTACAAACAAGTTAAAAATTATAACTATAAAATGCTACATCTATTCCATAATAATGTATGGATCAGAAACATGGACACTAGATAGGCAATTAGAAGATATAATTGAAGCCTTTGAGATGTGGGTATATCAGAGAATAAGAAGAACATCATTCAAAGAGAAGAAAACAAATGTAAAGTGCTAAAACACTTAATGTGAAGAAAGAATCCCTAAGAGAAATAAAGACAAGGCAAAGAAAATATGTGTGACACATTAAAAGACACTAAACGTTGTTGTAGACCTTACTTGAGGGTAAAGTCAAATGTAAGCGAGCAAGACGTAGACAAAGATACTAGTGGGAGATTAACATCACAAGATGGACAGGGCACAGTCTAGCAGAGTGCACCACAAAAGAGACGGGATGTTGGAGATCTTTTGCAGGCAATCTTCGTTGCGGAGACGGCACTTGATGATGATCATCTTGAGTTTGCGTGGTGCAATAGGGTAATGCGGGAAACGTATTTCCAAATATCTCGTCTATCCAGATTTTTAAAACTAAACCTTCAGTTTTTGATTATTCGTGTATTTCCAAATTTGTATCCATACAGTTGCAAGGTGCAAAGACAGGTAAAGAAATTATGAAGAATGGATAACATATTATAGCGTTGGTTAACACCTATGCGATACATGGTTCGATTCCCGACAAAAACTGTTCTCTTTTCTGTAGGATGGTAGATTAAAAAAAAATATCACCATACATGACGTGGCTACAGCAAATACATGCGCGAGTTATCACACAAGCAAAACATAACTCCGTTACAACTCGCAACGGGAAGCATGATGTAGTGACATTTTTTTGACAATTACAATTCTAGCTCAACCAACGAAGAACGAAGTCTTGTGGAGAAAATGGAATTATCTTCTCCGTGCTATCTTCTACATGTGGGTTTCCGGTAAATGGCGCGAAGTGACAGCTGTGTTATTTCTTTTGACAAATGGAATGCCAGTTTAATGTTTCAGGACTATTCGCATGGAATATGTGGTTTCTTTTTGTGTTAGTTAGAGATCGCGGTGTAACCATGGGAATTTCATGAAACGACACTGAGACAAGATTAGCAAACCACATAATGTGAGAACATAATGGTCCGTAGTAAAATGGAGACTTTTCTGAAGAACACTAATAGTAATATTAAATACTAAAGGAAACTACAAAATATTAAATTTGCTACAATCACCATCTATGAAATAAAAAATAAGGAACCAGACATAATAGATGAAATAGATGAAATGAAAAAAGAGACATCAATATACTAGGACTAGGAGATACGAGATTCAAGATAGTGGATGTAAGAAACACGGCTCATATATAGTGGAGTTGTCCCAATTTCAAGAACAATGCACGGAGTGGGATTTTTCGTAGTCCCAATATTCGCAAAGAACATAATTCGTTACACATCAAAATGAACGATCAATGTCGGTCATGATTACAATAGACCAGGGGTGGGCAAACTTTTTGTGCAGAGGGCCGCATTGAAAATTGTAAAGCTATAGGAGGGCCACATATAATATTATGTATGTTTTTGTTTTAAATTATCGGTAAGTAATCAATTAAATATTTTTATTGTAAAGAATGGTAGTTTTACATAATGTAGATAACTTATGAAATAAATTACATTTCTAACAGACTTACACTATAACAGTATATTTTCTAATATGGATAAAAGGTTTTGCAAATATTTTAACAATGTTCGTGTATTTAAAAATATGTTCTAGGGCCTCAAAATATCCAATTGCGGGCCGCATGCGGCCCGCGGGCCGTAGTTTGCCCACCCCTTCAATAGACCATGTAAATACAACATTTATATAGGCATATGCCTCCTGTAACACATGAAACAACGAAAACGAAAGAGATCAATTTTTTTAGGATGCAAACAGACTAATAAATAACAGCAACAACATAGAGGACATATATATGTTAGAAGATGTCAACGTTATCTTCGCGCTAAATAGACAAGGAATAATGAGATATAAGGGACATTTCGGCGACACAAGGAACAATATTTGCTGCAACGGTTATAAAGTAATAGATACATGCATCCAGCACAACGTCTCTATAACGAACACCTTCTTTAAACATAAACAGTC
The DNA here is from genome assembly GCA_034231615.1 of Meghimatium bilineatum. NCBI lineage: Eukaryota > Metazoa > Mollusca > Gastropoda > Stylommatophora > Philomycidae > Meghimatium > Meghimatium bilineatum. The sequence goes on from CM067298.1 coordinate 54,117,122, forward strand.
ACAAGTGTACACGTTATAAATGGAACAGCTTGGAATGCAGGGGACATATAACATTTTCTGTCAATTTCTCCAAGATGAAATCATGCACGTTTGTTTAATTTTTAAATTCACTGAAGATAATGCAGGTATTTTACATTTACAGTTTTGCCCATTATATAATTATTCTACATTTTGTTGTATTGTTCATTATAGAATTATTATACTTTTGCATTTGTTGTCCATTATATAATTATTCAACATTTACAGTTATCAGATCTCACGTCTATTTGCTTGATACAAACTATGTATGTTTGCAAATAAATTTATAAATTCACAGTTTATAAAGAACATTACTAAAATATAACACACACTGGAAATATTTCTTCTTAGCAATATGTACACATACATTCATAACTTTTCATTAAAGATAGGCATGAAAATGGTATTACCTGTCCGTTAATCAACAGAGTATGCAGTAAAACATGAAGAAACATGTTACACACATATCTCAACATAATGTTTACTATATTTGGTTCTCATTATTATTTATTTTGGAACTATGCCTGGTAAATACAGTCAGCGTGGTTTATTTGTGCAAAGACATTTGAGCATTCAGGTACATAGTATTACAATTGACGATTTTGTGTACATTCTTAAGCACAGTGTGAATCGCATGATCCCGTATTAGGGTGAGAACATAATTTATGACATGATCCCGTATTAGGGTGAGAACATAATTTATGACATGATCACGTATTAGGGTGAGAACATAATTTATGACATGATCCCGTATTAGGGTGAGAACATAATTTATGACATGATCCCGTATTAGGGTGAGAACATAATTTATGACATGATTCAAGAAGGGCAGGCTTGTCCATAGGAATGTTATTCCCATGGGATTCCCATGGAAACGTACCATGGGATGGGATGGGATGGGACAGGACATATTTGTATTTCCCATGTATTTAAAGGCTTGTCTAGGTTTTTCTCAATTTGACGAGCGGTAACACTGCCAGACTGGCACATTGCGCATGCGCGCGGCTAGTCAGCCAATGTTGATTGTCGTCTTTCGCGATTTGTAAATAAATTTTGTCGTTTTGCATGTCTCTTTGTATATGTAGTCCTATTTAGTAGACACTAAACCTAAACTTTCATAAATTTCATAATGTTATTTTAAATGTATTCCATATTAATATTATAATAGTAATCCCATGGGATGGGATGCGATGGGATGGAACAGGCATAAATTGTCATGGGATGGGATGGGATGGGATAGAAAAATATGTCCCATGGACCATGCTGAAGAAGGGTGTACATGTAAACTGAAGCGGTTTTATGTAAACAAGTTAGAAATCACAAATATATGAGTAGGGAAATGTTATGGGACAAATGTATGGTTATTATTTGTATTATACGTATTCCATGTATGGTTAGCTGGTTCATGTATGTCATATTAACGGCTTATGTTTATTAAAAGCTGCCTCGGTATATGATATTTGCGTGGATTACGTATATGATGAGCTGGTTCTGTGTATTATGAGATAGTCACGCATGTGCTTGCGTCTGTTGGTCTCACCAATGGCCCACTTGACATACCACCAATGCAACAGAAAACCTTAGTGGATGACATGTCGTTATATTGTTGTTATCTACTTATAGAAGTTTAATGCCATTTCATCTATGTAATTATGCTTTTATTTTGTTGTTGAAAAGTGTTTCATGTTTACCTGAACATATATGCACCCTCAGTGGTTGGGAGGGAGCCAGAGATGTACTGTGCAGCACTGGGGAGGAGGAAACTGACAGCACTGTTTATTCCTATGGCTGAAACCCGTCATAGAGGCACAGTGACTCAGGACGTGACAATCCTTTAGACTTGAACATTTATTTGGTTGCATGCCTAGAGAAATAGAGAAGTTCGGCATAACCAGTAGTCAATTGGTGGCGGGGAATGAGCACAGTGAACCTTATCTTGGCTACAGTGGCTAGGAGCAGTTCATAGGTTGAAACCCACCTTCCTAGATGTGTGATAGTTATTCTCTGGTTCTGTCCTGGGGTGGGCTGAAAATCCACATACTTCCCAGCAATATAATGCCATTTAATGGCATTATGTCAAAGGGCATGAGCCCATGGGTCGCTGGATCAGCAACCACTTAAGCCTGTTGGGCCTACATTTTGATGCAGTTATTGCCTATTATATTTGAAACTAGACCTTATAGTTCACTGGGCAGCTATGACTCATGCGATATATAAACTAAAATAAATTTTGGTGTAGTACTCCTGAGCATTGCGTTTGGATCCCGCAATCAGAGATGTCATACCTTTCACCGCTGTCTATGTTCGCTACTGTGCAAGAATGAGTACATATTTATTTAATTATCTTGCGATTATTCATTGTGCTATATATATATCTAGTTAAAATTCGTATTATTTACGTATGGTTATAAAGCAAGCAATATGTTATATATCTGCTCACATAAACCATTTTTTTGAAAATCACAGTGCCCCCGAAACGGATGTGTCGTCAGGACATTGGCGTAAATAAAACGATGACACAATGCATTTTCATTGTCTGGACTACATCTTACTGGAAACCTCGTAGGACCATTGTCCTGCTATAAGAGAGATCCAACATGAGTTTAAGAATGAACGCTGAAGAAGAAGAAGGTATCGAGGTGAAACTAAGCATTGAATGTGTATGCCCTATAATGATATTTAATGACATATTTCATGGTAATTCACCGTGTAGTTTATGTAGACTAGTCACAAGAACGTCACTGCTGTAAATAACACGAACGCGATTTAATTTGAGTTGAATAAAAACGGAAACGTATTAAACAGTCTCGTCAACTTCATAATGATGGCCACATAAATATCAGATCGTATTCCATCTCTCAATCTGTCTACTGCAGGTGACACCACGCATATATCATCAGTGCATATGTGCAAATCCTAACAGTTCTAGCCGATGATTAAGACACATTTTATGAACATTTACAGATTGTTGTTATAATTCCATTTTGAAGACAGATCATTTCATCATATTTGGGAACATAAACACGCGTGTATGGTCAGATCATCAATCGTGCCAGTTTACAATGGGGAAAAAACGGCTTTGGAAAAATGAATGAAAACGCGGAAGACTACTGAAAATTTACTCACACAATCATGTGTCACAACAACATATTATATAGTCTAAACCCATGATACGGTAAGGGGGTGTCATCCCAGATCTGGACACTAACACTAAATTACCTTTCTTTTAATACGATGATAACGTGAAAACTCAGTAAGAATGTACGCCTATTACAGTTCCGGCTGTGACACTGACAATCTACTACTAATTATCACGATAAACAGTGTGGAAAGTGTAACTCATACTAAAAAAACATCAAAATCATGAATCAACTTAGCGGCAATTAAACTATATAATAAAAAAGGATACGTTTCTCGTAGATGCCAACACATATGTAATTATTTCCCTTGCCTATATTTGTAAATTCCATGTTCATCATTTAATAATTGAAATATTTATTTATTTAGGGTTGGGGTAATGGTTAATTATGTAAAACAAAACAATCTCCACCCTAAGCCTAACCCAAACCCTAAAATAGATTAATATTTAAATTAGTAAATAATGAACAAGAACTTTAAAAACATAGACAAGGGAAATAGCTCAAACTATGTGTTGTCGTCTTACAGGATATTACTTAAGAAATATATCCTCCGAGCCAATTTAATTAATTCTATAAATAACACTGCAATGTATACGAAACATGGAACTCGCTCAAATTTAGCATTTATGAAGGCGCATCTCTGGCTTCGAAAGAAAGGGGGAAAAACGCAGCAACGTTATTGTCACTACACGACCCGAAGAAAAAACAGCATACTGAAACGCAAAAATAACCCTATACGGAGCTTGCAGGGTGGCCTGAAGAATATACGACCGCATGTACATAGAGAGGTGTACAAACCAATAATGAATAAATTACGAAAGTCTATTGAGAATAAAGCAAACATCGGAGGCACTAAAACAATATATGTCACCATGAAAGTAGCAATGACCCCGAGTATATCAAAGTCTACACCACTTGAAATTATAAGCGGTGAACCAATCAGTAAAAAAAGCAACCATCTAACAGATGGGTAGAACACTTTTCCAAACTATACTCTTGAGACCAACGGCAATTGAATCAGTCTGCGCTGACGGCACCAAATCGTCTGACAACAAGAGTAAACGGGTTTTTTTTCCGTGTTTGACTAACCGCACCTCCAAAAAAGATGCGATTTTGTCAAGACATTCAAACTATGTACTCAAGTCACGGAGAACGGACAAATCACGGAGACACGGACTATTACAACATCCCGTACAATTATTGAAGTATCCTCAGTAACAACAAACATGTACCATATACAATCCGTATTAGTTATACAATGTTATATGTTATATGTTTGTTGTTACTGAGGATGCTTCAATACTTATACAGGGTGTTCGTTGTTGTTGTAATATCAAACACAGCTCTTTAAAAAGCCATTCACAGTCTCACCCAAATGAGATAGCTTGGTGACTAGCCAACAGAGCACAACCTAAGCCACGCCATTTTAACAAACTCACCAAATGGTGAAGCATGACAAAATGACAAGATCCCTGGTAATCATCAAAGAAACCAAGAACCTCTCCTGTCACACCTAGTTGAGCTGCTTATTCCGTGATTAGGAAAATATATGCGTAATGCCCCAAGATACCATCATCACCACCACATGCTGTCTCCGCAACGATGGTTAGCTGCAACGGATCTCCAACATCCATGTCTCCTATTTGGTGTTGCACTCTGCTATGTAACCTGTCCATCTTATGATGTTACTCTCCTACTTGTATCTCTGCCTACCTCTTGCTCGCTTACCTTTAACTTTACGCTCAAGTAAGGTCTTCAATAAGTGTCATGTCTTTTAATGTGTCCAAAATATTTTATTTGCCTGAGCTTTATTTCTCTTACTAATTCTTTCTTCATTTCAAGTGTTTTTAGAACTTATTTATTTGTTTTCTTCTCTGTCCATGATGTTAGCCCTATTCTTCTATATACCCACATCTCAAAATCATGAATGCTGTCTTCTAATTGTCTGCTTAGTATTAAAGTTTCTTAGCCATACATTAAGATGGAATAAAAACATTTTATAATTCTCATTTTTAACTTGTTTGTAATTTGTTTAGATGTTACTATTTTCCTAATGTCATTGAAGATGCCCTTTTAGCTATTCCTAT
>CM067298.1:54122466-54182587 GCA_034231615.1 Meghimatium bilineatum
CGTTTGTTAACAATGTTATTTTGTCTGAGTGTGACATTTGTCTCCGCATGTAGTATTAATCAGTGTGATGCTCTCTCAGACGTTTGTCTTTTAGTGCGTTCTTGAATTGTCTTAACCATTAAGCTAGACGGTTTCATTTGGTTAAGTCGACAGTCGCTATATAATATGTTGAAAGTATACTGTTTTTCTTGGTAGGTTGAAACGACCGCATTATGTTAGTTGTTTTTTTTTAGTTTAAATTGTTTACAACAATTTATATATTCGTATCTGTATAATTACTTACATGTGTCCTCGCACAATACCTCTTATGTATATATATATATATATATTATGGCTTACATCTGTATATGAGATTGCATGTATGATGATGTCGTTCCTGATCTTTATATATTTGTTATATATGCACATTAGCCCCACGCATTCGCGTCACAATTCCTCATATATATATATATATATATATATTATATATATATATATATATATATATATATATATATATGCGCGTGTGTATGTTTTTTTCTGTTTATATTTATTTTTGCTCAATTTCTTTTTCATGTTTCCTGTGAGTCTTTGAATGTATATTTTATTATGGGTTTCTTCTGATACTGCTTCTGGCTAGCAAAGATGTATTCTGTTGAACGGAACGATTTCTATAATTGTGATATTGCCACCTAACGAGCTGAGGCATCCTACTTCAGTTTTAGGTCAATATTATATAAGGCAGGGTATCTCAAGGTGAGCGAAATCGCGTACTGGGAGGAGAGAGTGGTAGAGGTGAGTATTTTTGGAGTAAGGCATGATAGAGAGTCGTAAGGGAGGGGGGGGTCAAATGTATGGTACGGATGAAAATGACATTTAGATTGACCACATTACATTGCACAAAACTATTCGAGTACTTACTACTTACGTATGTATAGCAAAAGTTCCACAGTCAGAGATAATAAACAGCATATATTGAACATCATACATGGAACAAAACAACAGATCACAAACATACACATATATACCACAATGATATTACGTCAACAGAGGAAGAACCCATGGATGTCTGAATCAGCAACAAACTCAATACAATAGGAGATGCAGTTCAGTCGATACTTTAACTATATATGAAACCTATCCCGAGTAGGTGTTATTGAAACAAATCAGTGTCGAAACTTTTGTTCAAAAAGTAAAAACAGTTTAAATGTATTAAAATGAAAGTAATATAAAATATGTGAACAACAGAAGATGAGGCGTTATAGTCACCGACAAATCTGGAAATTAACTGTGTAACCTAAATGTAACGCCCAACAGGAGAAAATATTCTATCTTTCAGAGAGTGTTTGTTATTTCTTGCTTGGATAAAGTTTGATTTTACCAACTTTTTTCTTGGCTAGTTTGACAGTCTTTGCGATGTTTTTAATAAATCATACATTTTTAATCATGTCTATCCTCAACCATTACAGAATAACATTCCCCAAATGGAAGTGCTGTCAGTATAGTTCTGAATACTTTACATACGAGGACATTGCTTTATCCTGCACGAAAAGTTAAACACAGCTGCAATTGTGTTTGATGTGTGTGATGTGTTGTTCAGTTAGTTTGTGCAGTCATCAAGAATAAGTCACCATTTGTGTTCTTCTTCTTCTCGTTCGGAGTTTGACATGTCCTACACAGCAAGTCCTGTTTTCTTAATACATACTGCAGTATTTGAAAGCTCCTCAGTGCTCCCATACATCTTTCTGTGGATATCCATATCTGTGGGCCAGTGTTCTTCCCTTAACTGCTTTAGTGTATTGCAGTCTTGCAGGATATGTTCAGCTGTCTGTGCTGCCTGCCCACAAAGGCACAGTGGTGATGGGACAAATCTTAGTCTATTTAAGTGGCTGTTTACGCATGTGGTTACGTCTGTGAGTCTCACCAATGGCCCACTAGACAAACCACCCATGCAACAGAAAACCTTAATGGATGACATGCCGTTATATTGAAGTTATCTTCTTAGAGAAGCTTCATGGCACGTCATCTATACATCTATTTATTTGTTGAAATGTGTTTCATGTTTACCTCAATATATATGTATGCACCCTCTGTGGTTGAGAGGGGGCCAGAGATGTACTGTGCAGCCCTGGGGAGGAGGAAACTGACAGCACTGTTTTTTCCTATGGCTGAAACCCATCATAGAGGCACAGTGACTCAGGACGTGACAATCCTTTTGACTTGAACATTTGGTTGCATGCATAGAACAATAGAGAAGTTCGGCTTAACCAGTAGTCAATTGGCGGCGGGGGAATGAGCACAGTGAACCCTACCTTGGCTACAGTGGCTAGGAGCATTGCATAGGTTGAAACCTACCTTCCTAGATGTGTGATAGTTATTCTCTGGCTCTGTCCCGGGGTGGGCCGAAATTCCACAGACTTCCCAAGCAATAGAATGCCATTTAATGTCATTAGGTCAGAGGGCATGAGCCCATGGACCGCTGGATCAGCAACCAACCAACCAAGTGGCTGTTTAATCTGTTGTGTCCTGTTCTGAGGCGGACGATAATAACCTGCTCTGCTCTGTTGAGATAGTGGTAATTGTCTTGTTGGTGGTCGATTTTCCTGATGGCTTTGATGAGGGTCTTCTTTTCTTGGTAGGTGATTTCTTGGTATTTTTGATCCTGTGTTGCTCCATCCCTTTGTCAGTCTGTCTGCCTCTTCATTTCCTGGTATGCCACAGTGGTATAGTATCCACTGTAATGCTACCCTTCTTTGGATGTTCACTTCTCGCATGGCTTTCTTCAGGTCTGGCAGTTTATCGCTACAAAACACCAAGAGATTAATACAATTTTAAAACTAAAAGGGTAAACTCGCATATCCATTACTATAGACATTTGTTCAGCCCCATATTTTTTAAGGTGGATTTATTACGTATATACGAAATGGACACTATCAGCAAAGAGTTTGAGAACAGTAATCTTTGTTATGACACAGTCACTCCCCCACCCCCCCCCCCCCAAAATAACACAAAAACATACATGGGATCTATGACATTCATCACTTGCTGCAGCTTTGCTATTCTTTGTTCCCCTTTGAGCCCGACAACAGACACCACGAGGATATCGTACATAACATATTATATTTGCGGCACATGATCATATTTCAACCCATCTCTTGGTTTGTTTCTTAATTAGGAATCATCTTCATGCACAATGGATATTCTCATAAATGCCCTACTTGTCATTCATTCATTTAAAAGTGTATAATCTCAACACAAAAAAAAGAATCAGACCTAATATAGAAGTAGAATATGGTAAACACATATAATTACCTCGGAGCAAATATAAACAGTTCCAGAGATGGTTCAGTTGATCTTAAAATCAAACTCACAATTGCAGCACTCAAATCATCATCATTGAATAAGCTGCCGCAAATTAGTAATGACACTAATATAACACTTTTATGATCATGTGTTTTCTCATTTGCAGTATATGGATGTGAGAATTGCACTTGAAGAAGAAAATATAAAGAAGAATGAATTCATTTGAAATTAATTGCTACAGAAAGATCCTACGAATATCATAGACATAGAAAAAGAAGAACATGGGCATTTTGAAATTACTGAAACTAAATGAAGGGTGGTTTCTAAATACAATGATAAGAAGGAACCTACATTATTTTGACACTTAAAGACACATGCTAGTATGGAAAGTTTGATTCTGGAGGGTAGATAGCCAGATAAAAGAAGCATAGGAATACTAAATAATACGATTGACTAGTGATTCTTGAATCTTGATTAGAAAACTGGCCTCACAGCACGTGGGGCATTCCCATAAGTGCTCCGCCATCTGTTCCAGCAGTCATTCGACTCGATCGTGTTTCGAGTCCAATGCCGCCGAAACAGACGTCGGCATCAGGGCACAACTCTGGCCATTGCGACAGGTGTCTTTGTTGTTCCGCACACCCACGCCGTGACCGTAACTAGTTCAAGCACACCGTTGGCCAGTCGGAACAACATGGTAACTGTTATCGAAGGTTACAACTACGGGAGACATTGAAGTGACATTGACTAGTGACATTGAAGAAAGTCATGAACGTGTTTTTGGCCAATGTAGGCCTGCTTGCCCGAAACAGGGAGGCACTCTACGTATCCATGATGAAATAAACGTTCTGGAAAGCATATGCCACCCAATCACCTAATATATATATATATATATATAATTTCAGTGTCCTAGTTAGTTATTGATTGCATGTTCTTCTGGTCTTTCTAGTGGGGATGTACTTTTCTCCAACTCCCATTCCTGTTATTCGATGGACATGTGCATTGTCTGTGTCTGTAAACACTTCATCATATCGTACTGTACTCTCTGACTGTTCTTAGTATTCGACCATATTTCTTCTAATCACATTGCTATCAACTATAGCTTTACCCACTCATGTGTCAACTCTTTCGTTGCCCCTGGCACCACCGTTCCACTCGTGTTGTGTCATTCGTTTTCCTATCTTGCGTAGTATACTCTACATGTCTTATAGCAGCATTATAGGTGTTAGTAGTTCAGTCGTCATCGACATCAGTGGCGCTGTTATTACCTTTATTTCTATGCTCATGCTGGATATTGTGGTGAGCTAAGCAGCAAGGTTTCCCTCCATTTCTCCATTATTTGTTAGGCAATTAAACCTCATCCGTATATGTTTGTTTCCCGTGCTAATGAGCAATATGTGTAAAGACATGTGGATTTAGATAATGTTCAATGAGTTCTTGTACATCAATACATCCGTCTCATTTGCAGCCCTATCGCAACACTCTCTTCCCAGCTGTATTACAACATCTTTCAACAACCTCGTCTCGTCTTTACTTCCATCCACTCACAGCCTCTTCCTACCTCTTCCAGCTCGCAGTCTCTGAGTAAGGTATCTTGTGATTGTACCACCCAAGACCTTCCTCATTTGATGTGTCTTTCTTTTATGTTCCCTAGAAGTAGGTATAAAGGTTGATGATACTGTCTGACACCTTTAAAGTATTATTTCACAAATTACAAAATGCGATTTAAGACATCACAACAAGAATACACATATCATCATGTACTGAGTTCATCTACAACTAAAACATAATCAATTGGTTTAAAAATGTACTTAGAAGTTATTCTAGTAAACATCTAGTATAATACACTAGCATACATTCTAATATAAAGCCAAGGGATGATTGAGAACACGATCGATGGTTGGTTGGTTGCTGATCCAGCGGTCCAAATGTTCATGACTTTTGACCTACTGTCATTAAAATATCATTATATTGCTGGGAAGTCTGTGAATTTTCAACCCATTCCGGACCAGAACCAGTTAATAAATGTTCAACCCACTAGGACCAGAGCCAGTGAATAAATATCTCACCACCAGGAAGGTAGGTTTTAAACTATGCACTGCTCAAAGATATGGCTCACTGTGACCATTCTCTGATACCAATTGGCTACTGGTTATGTCGAACTTCCATATTGCTCCAGCAATGCAACCACGTGGTCAAGTCAAAAGGAATGTCACTTCCTCAGTCACTGTGCGTCTATAATGGGCCCCAGCCATATGAAAAAAAAACAGTGCTATCAGTTTCCTCCTCCCCAGTACTGCGCAGTGCATCTCTGGCTCCCTCCAACAGAGGGTACATACATATATACAAATAACAAAGCATAAATCACATTACCACAAAAACCATAATTGGTTTTAGTAGTTCAGTCGTCATCGATATCATACCATAATTTAATAGTTCACGTGCCATGAAGCCTCTATAAGAAGATAACCTCAATATAACGGTATGTCATCTACTAAGATTTTCTGTTGCATGGGTGGTTTGTTTGGTGGGCCATTTTTAAGAGCCACAGACCAACCGCATGCGTAACAAGATGAATAAATAACATCAACGATACACTGCAAAATACTGACATAATTCAGTCAAGACTAGATTGTAAATGAACCTTCGATAACTCTTACACGTTTGTGCCGAAACCCTTAGGGATAGAGGAAACGTAGTACTTGTGATATTATCATTCTCATTATTGCACCCGAAATGGTTATTTCCTTTTCAGATGGATCAAATAAACAACACTACTGTTATCTTGTGTGCTTAACAAATGGAATGTTTGCATTACCCCTATACAACATAGTCATTAACTCTAGGAAATGACACTGTTCGGCTTTAAACCTTATCCTTTACGTTCTGTGCTTGGAAAACTACCCGCGGTTCTCATTTCATTAAAATATCTAAACAACAACAATGAACGTTCGCTCCATGGAAAATGTTTATACCCATTCAGGCGTTTCTTACATAGTTATAATCGATGACAATAGTGTGCTGGTTGAATAGATCCTACTCGCATAGTTAGAGAAATATAATAAAATGGTGCTGGTCACACCCTGTCATTTCAAACAATATGCAGACAGCAAATATGTAGGGTATCTATAAAGTCAAGGGATAAATCATCCAGTGTAGGGTACCAACCCTAAACAGGAAATAGGTGGATGAGGTAACACTGGGCAAAATGTCAAGATATACAAAAATAGGTAGGTGTGTTACCAAAATAAAACATAAAACAACTTAACAACGAGATACAGAGACAGACGACGTTTCGACTATAAAGCCTACAACATGACAAACAAATGACCACAATAAAACAAATAAAACAAGGAAACGAAGGTACGATGAAAACAGGGATAAGTAGCAGCCAAGTGGAAAATCAAGGGATAAATCTTCCAGTGTAGGGTAACATCCCTAAACAGGAAGCAGGTGGCTTGGGGTACACTGGGCAAAATGTCAAGATATACAAAAATAGGTAGGTGTGTTACCAAAATAGGTAGGTGTGTTACATAAAACAACTTAGCAACGAGATATAGAGACAGACGACGTTTCGAGGTTTTATTTTGGTAACACACCCTACCTATTTTTGTATATCTATAAAGTCGTTGTGCACTGATACCACGGAGATTCGAAATAAATACACCCAATACATATGACGAAGTTTCAGAAATCCGCACTGAATAGAATACATATGAAGGGTTGCCACCAACAATGAAACTTTGTGCCAGACACCCAGTATCAATATATGCGCTTGAATCTCAGATTTAATAAAAGAACAATTGTTACAATATATTTATGTTCTTCCTCCTTCCCAAAGTGAAGATGAACATGACGAATAAGAAGTGTCAAGTTTGTTTTCTTTTATCAGGTGGCTGAAGATGCCAGTCTGGGCTGGAAAAGACCTCTTACAATGTGAGCAGGAATGTAGGTATTGAGAAGTGGAAAAAACAGTATAATCTCCCCAATCGTTTTTGTCGGTCCGTATTTTGTATCGCCTGTAATGTTCTACTATATTCACAACTTTTAATATCCGTTATTATTTGACTGTCCCAGGCGGGGATGATCAAGAGGAATGCTTTATCAAGAGTGTATTTCTATCATGCAGTAAATTTAGACGTTTCACCTTTGGATCCATATACTCAAATTGACCCAAACTTTACTGGATCAAATTGTCTTTTTATATTATTAGTTAGCAAACCCTACTTATAACATTCCTAGATCGGATCTTGCAACATAAAGTTTACATTATACTAGTACTACCTATCGGAAACACACGGACTTACACTCATTATTAGTGGTCTTATTAGTTAGTTAGTAGACAGCTCATCATCATTGTTCTTATTAGTTAACTATTCATCGGATCATCATCACTGCACTCAGGATACTTCAATCTGTGCTGCGAGTGTGTGTATCCACCATTACTCGATAACAGATATCCAGTCCTTTACTAGCTACGAACATTCTAATAAGCACAAATCATCGCTTATATATGAGAACTCCAAAATTCCATCACATGTTTCATACCACGTCTTAATATCTTCCCCTTGCACTCGTCACACCATTTGTACTTTATAATGTAAAGTATATTACTTGTTTGTCTTGTGACTCCTGTTCTGATGAAAGCTATTTAGTCCAAACGTCGTACGCCGCTATTACGTTGTTAGAAAGTTTTTATTTATGTCATTGGTAACACGTATACATATTTCCTTTCACTTGTTTACATATACCTTGTGTAACCCTGACTATCGCATGTCCAGTATTCAGTCACTTCTAAATACTTGAGTTTTAACTCTCACAATTCAAACCTAGTTTCCGTACTATTGTTTATAATTACATTCATAAATATCAAATGTTCTGCCTTTGAACGTTGCTGCGGTAAGTTCTATTCTCGTAACTAAATTCTTTGATAATCTCTCCCTATTGGGTTACATGAGAATGTACATTTTTGTGATGGTTTCCGCGTTCCTTTTTTTCGAGTAGTATGGGGCAAAACATTTCTTTGTAGCTCCAAGTAGTGTTGTCTGAGTTATGGAGCCACCCTATACAGTACTTTTAGATCGACATGACGGGCCACAAAAAATGACGACTGGCTGGAATTGGCCGTCCAGTAGTTTTTTTTCTATCACTGGATTAAAATATGAAGTTGAAATATAATATACCAGTGATAAAAATTCACATGCAATACAATAATGTTACATCCAATGTTAAAAATTGGCTAACATTGGTAGAGCAATGTGGATATGTCACAATTTGCTGTCTTAAATGTCTCGTACAAGTCGATCTTCTATTATTGTCTTTCATGATCTTGAAATTTCTAACATTAACTTCGCATTTCTTATGTCATTACATCACAAAAGATAATGTGAAGAATTGTATCAGTGTCGGACTAGAACAACCAGCTGAATGTCAAACATTGCTTGGTTTCTTAAGTAATGTCTGTTTTCTGTAAGATTTTGATTTAAAGTTAAATCCACTTTGATGTATTGTTATTTTGTAAACGAATACTCGTTCTATTTGTGATATGTCGATGTTGTTAGTTTATTAGAATAAAAGTTGCAATCTTCTAAAAGCGAATCCGTCAATGATGATTGTGATGATGATTATAAAGTAATCCATTTAACTGTGAGCAATAGCGTTATAAATTCATGTTCACTCCCCGAAGGAACAATTTCCAGTGCAACATTATGCCAGTATGACGTCCTGCCAGATGCTCGCATGCCCCTCTTGACCAATTAATTCATCATTTTTCCTTATCAGATTTGATGTCCATTATTAAGAACATTCCACGTCATCTAGGAGCCTGTCACAAAAGTAGAAAGTTGTAATTTCCGCTGACCTGCATATTCCGATAGAAAAATGTAAGAAATTCAGACAGTACATGCAATAACAACGATTACTTTTTTCAGGAATGGCAGGTTCTCCTACCATATATCTGGAAAGACGACAATACCCTATTTATTGTACCCTCAACTAGCATGCTAGGTTCCGGTTTGCAACACGGAGGAAGACTGTCAATAGAAACATTTCTATTTGGTTATTTGAAGATGTTTAATTAAAATAGTATTGTCTTGTGATGCATTGAAACCGAATTGAATTCCGGGTGATTGAGACCGATCGGTGATGAGACATGAGTTCATATCGTAGAAAATAGTCTGCCTATCAAAGCACGTGCCATCTCCATCTAAATTATTCAATGTTAGAAAGTCGTTCATCCACATTATACTGGTGACGCGTTTGAATGTATTGATAGTGTTTAAATATTCAATAACAGTTCAACAGCAATGTCATGTACAGGATATGCTTCAACTGACAAAACAAAGAACGGTGAAGTTGAATTTTGTTAATTTATCAACGAAAAATCAAAAGAGTTAATCTTCCGATATTTCAACAACAAAATGTACACAATAAAGTTCTCCCGTCTATCTCAGTGTTATGTCTCGGAATTGTTTCTTGAGTAAATATGAACGCTGTGCACTTCTTGTACTTTCTGTTTAAATTTCCGAATGTCTTCTTCGGATATTCTTTATACATATATATACCGATTGAAATAATTCTTGTATATCATCATTTCCATCAGATAATATTTTCTAGACATGATGTAAATGTCATCACAGTATTTCGAAATTCCGATCGTTCTTGAGCTAATTTGTCATTTCTGTTACGACATAGCCGGGTTGCCTTTTATATCGTATGCTCATCTTCTCACTGGCCATCTGTCTTGGTGATATCTCCAGACACGTAGTTAATCAGGTAGCCCCTGTTCATATCCTGAGACATATGGTTTATTGGGTAGCCAACGGGGCATATCTTCACAAATATAGTTGATATGGTAGTCCACTGGTAATATCAATTAGCAGTTAGTTGATCTGGTAGTACGATGCTAACATTTTCTGAAAATTGGTTGAACGGGTAGCGCGCATGTGATCTCTTCAAACCAACTGCATGAAGAATGCTGCACAGATGCAAATATATATATATATATATATATATATATATATATATATATATTTCAAAATCCCGAAAAACCTGTTTTTTTAAATCCCACATATAATATATAATGTTGTACCTTACATATCATCATCATCAAGTGCCATCTCCGCAACGAAGGTTGGCTGCAACGTATCTCCAACATCTCCTGTCTCTTGTCTTGGTGGTGCACTCTGCTAGACTGTAACCTGTCCATCGTGTAATGTTACTCT
This sequence comes from Meghimatium bilineatum, assembly GCA_034231615.1. Classification (NCBI taxonomy): domain Eukaryota; kingdom Metazoa; phylum Mollusca; class Gastropoda; order Stylommatophora; family Philomycidae; genus Meghimatium; species Meghimatium bilineatum. The sequence continues at coordinate 54,132,972 of CM067298.1, forward strand.
CCCACTTGTATCTCTGCCTACCTCTTGCTCGCTTCCCTTTGACTTTACCCTCAAGTAAGGTCTTCAATAGGGTGTCATGTCTTTTAATGTGTCCAAAGTATTTTATTTGCCTGATCTTTATTTCTCTTAGTAGTTCTTTCTTCATATTAAGTGTTTTTAGCACCTCTTTATTTGTTTTCTTCTCTTCCCATGATGTTCTCCCTATTCTTCTATATACCCACATCTCAAAGGCATCAATTTTGTCTTCTAATTGTTTATTTAGTGTCCATGTTTCTGAGCCATACATTAATATGGAATAGATGTAGCATTTTATAATTCTCATTTTTAACTTGTTTGTAATTTGTTTAGCTATTAATAATTTCCTCATGTCATTGAAGGTACTTTTAGCCATTCCTATTCTCCTTTTAACTTCTGTTTCACATCTGCCATCATTTGTGACTATGTGTCCAAGATATTGATACTGTTTTACTTGTTGTAGTTTCTCTCCCTGTATGTTTATGTTTACCTCCTGTTCTTCTGTGTTTTTGCTGATTATCATGGTTTTTGTTTTTTGAATGTTTATATCCAGTCCATATTCATTACTTGATTTATTGACTTGATCTATTAGTCTTTGTAGTTCATGTTCACTTTCTGCTAAAAGAACAGTGTCATCTGCATATCTAATGTTGTTTATTATTTTCCCATTGATCTTGAGTCCTGGTATTTCTTCTATATTTTTAAAGATATTCTCTGTGTAGATATTAAATAGGCTTGGTGATAAAATGCATCCTTGTCTTACCCCTCTTCTTATTTCTATGTACGGTGAGTAGCGGTTTTCACACCTTATTGATGCAGTTTGTTCCCAATATATATTTCTAATCAGCCTGATGTCTTTTCCATCTATGCCTATTTCTTGAAGACATTTGATTAATTTTTCATGTTGGACTCTGTCAAAGGCCTTGCTGTAGTCTATGAAGCAAATATAGATACTTTTTTGGACTTCTATATATTTATCTATCACTAGCCGGATACTCAGTATAGCTTCTCTGGTTCCTTTGTTTTTCCTAAAACCGAATTGTTCTTCACCGACCTCCATGTCTATCTTGTTCTTAATTCTTTCATGTATTATCTTGAGAAGTATTTTAGTTAGATGGCTCATTAGACTTATTGTTCTATATTCTGTACAGTCCACAGCCCTGGGCTTCTTAGGTAGTGGTATGAATATTGATGATGTTAGGTCTTTAGGTATATGTCCTGTTTCGTATATGTCATTGCAAATTTCTGTGATAGTATCTACACCAAATTCATTTAGAGTTTTTATTATGTCTGCTGTTATGTTGTCAGAGCCTGCAGCTTTTCCACATTTTATTGAATTTATTGCATGTTCTACTTCTGATTTCAGTATTGCTGGTCCATCATTGTTGTGTATTGTTGGTTTTTTGTTCCGTTGGTCGTCAAACAGTTCTGTTACATAATCTGCCCATCTTGTCAGTGCTTCTGTTTTATCAAATATTATTTTACCATTTTTATCTTTAATGCAGCCACCCCCATTTATAGTATTTTTCTTATTTGTGAACAGCCTTATCTCCTTATGCATTAATTTTGTCTTCTGTTGTATTGACATCTCCTCTATTTCACTGCATTTTGTTTCTAGCCATTGTTTTTTCGCTGTTCTGCACATGTTACGTATCTCCTTGTCTATACTTGAGTATTTTGGTGTATTTTTAGCTTTCTTTCTTTCTGTCATTTTCTCTAATATTTCATCTGTCATCCATGTTTGTTTTTTCTTGGTATTTCTTGTTGGTAAATTTTTACTTGATGTTTGAATACTTTTCTTTAGGCTTTCCCATTTATTGTCTATTTTCTCTTCTGGATTTTCCCTTCTGTATTGTTCCATGCATTCTATCATTAGATGTTCATATCTATTCCTTACATCTACCAGGTATTTTTGTTGTATGTCTGGTTGTTTTAGTGCTGATGCGTCTATCTGTGGTTCTTGGATTCCTCTATTTACTATCTTTTTAAGTTTGACATTTATTTTGCACATCACTGGATTATGGTCAGAGTTGATATCTGCACCTGGGTATGTTTTGATGTTTTTGACACTATTTCTAAATCTATTGTTAATCATAATGTAATCTATTTGGTTCCTCTTTCTGTCTCCAGGGCTTTTCCATGTATATAATCTTCTATTTTCATGTTCAAAGAATGTATTACATATGATCATATTGTTCTCCTCACAGAACTGTAAGTCTTTCTCCTCTGTCATTTCTTGTCCCTAGTCCGAATTGCCCTACAATGTTCTTATGTCTTCCTTTTCCTATTTTTGCATTCATGTCTCCCATGACTATTAAAATATCTGTTGATTTTACTGGTTTGAGTAGTTGTTGTAGATCTTCGTAGTACTGTTCTATTTCTTCTTCAGTGTAATCTGTAGTCGGTGCATAAGTTTGTATAATGGCCAGATCAAACGGTTTTGCTTTGATCTTTAGCAACATCAGTCATTATATGTCCAGTACCCGCTGATATATTTTTCTATTTCTTTCCTGATCAGTATTCCTACCCCTCGTTCATGGTAATCTCCTCCTGAATGTATAAAACTAAAATGTTCTTTTCTTGTGTACCCAGCATCTTTCCATCTTGTCTCTGCTATTCCTAGAATATCTACATCTAATGATTCTGCCTCTAATATTAAATTTTCTAGCTTTCCTGATTGGTGTAGTGTTCTGACATTCCATGTTCCTATTCTAATATGTTGTTTCCTAAACTTTAGATGTCGTTCATCCGTTGCTTGACTTTGGGGTGTACGTGGTAAGGTCCCAGTCTTTTCCACGGTGGCCAGCCAATATTCATTATTATGCCCAGAACTTGCCTCTTGTGCGCCACACACTTTGCTGTTTCGCCGTTTGAGCCGTTGATCCATTTGGATTCCTCCGCCTCGCGTGCCGTCACAGACTTTTTGTCTAGGGATGGACATTCCCTATTGTTGACTTACGGTTGTCTCTTTGAGAAGAAATTCTACGCTGTGAACGTAGCCATTAACTGGAGTAGTCGAGACGCCATTTTGTGTCTGTATCGAAGATAGGGAGTTCGCGAGTCGGAACAACTTGAATGAAATACACTCCACCTATAATCGTTTAAGAACAAAAAACACAGATCCTACAGGTTGGAACTAAATTTGGCATCACACTGTCACCAGTAATACGCTAACCACACCATCGAAATTCGCGTAATCCAGAAAACACAAATGTAAACATGGAAACACGTCGTCACATTACGGCAACCGGAAGACAGTTTCATAGCAGTTTCAATACTAATAAGCTATACACATTATTACCACTGATTTAGTCTCCGTTACGTTATAGTAAAGCTGAAACCAATATTATTCTACAAGTATTTGTATTACCTTATTACGCTTGTTTCTATAGAAACTATAACTGATGTATATTCATGACCTCCAAGAAATAATTTCAGTTTTGTCAGTTTATACTTTTCTTAAAACGACTACGATTTAATTATTAAGTGAGAAAATAAGTGATTACACATCTATTTCATCAGATACACTTCAGTGTTCATTATCTTTAATTCATGAAGTTTGTTGTTGGCAAATCCTGAACTAAGGTCTTTCATCATTTTATTATCCTTCCTTTTCTCAGTTTGTTGTTTGTTTTGCGTTCGCTCCATTGTAACCATCACGGATATCCGTGCGATTTCCGCCGGGAGCGTGATTACGTTGTGCCACCGTTATGCGCCTTGTAGGCCTAGCACATCCGATTTCGGCATGCCTCGACAATTCGGGTGGGCTACCCTTAGCCTGTGACAGCCTCTATATCTGTCTCCAGGCACGCGTAGTGGCGACTCTTCGCCCAGACGATTTTTGCTCTCGTCTGACTCGCACGAGGTGTTCCACTGTCTATGAATTGGCCTCGTGTAATTGGACGTGCTGTGCCTGTGCCCATTGGGTACTGAACTGTTTCTCATCCGTGAGCCTGGTTCCTTAAGGGGAAAAACTCAACAGAGGAGTTGGACCCTGGCTCTTTCGCCCTCTTAGCCGAGATGTCGTTTACCGACATCGTGTACCCCTTGTCCAAGTTCGAGTCTCACACCACGCGTTTGAGAGCAAGGCGTTCTCGAGCTGAGCGTCCTTGTCCCAACAGCGCCTGAGCCCATCAGGTACTGAACCCTTTCTTTCTTCAAGTGTATTTCCGGTGTAGGAAAACCTGACAGTAGAGTTGGGCCAGGGCTAAATCGTTGTCCCTTTTATGCCTGAGCCTATGGGGTACGGAACCATTTCTCTCTGCAAGTGTACATCCGTTATAGGAAATCTTGACAGTAGAGTTGGGCCAGGACTACCATCGTTGTCCCTTTCTTGCCTAAGCCCATCTGGTACAGAACCCTTTCTCTTCGCGAGCATATTTCCGGTTTAGGAAGGCTCGACATAAGAGTTGGGTTAGGTCTTCTTGCTTTACCAAACGCCAATGGATGGGTCTGGGTCTCTGCCTGTAAGGAACACAGGTAACTAGAAGCTCGTCTCGAGCTGACGGAGCTTGTAGTTCCCCTTTCCTAGGGACATTTCACATTCTATTTGCAGTTCGCGCTGCCCTCTAGCGCTGTTCTGCCCTTTCATTGTTTAATTGTACTCGATATGAAATCTATTTGTCTCTCGCCATGCATCTACCTTTACGTGCATTTTACATTGGCCGCCCCTCCAATGTTCGGACTGGACTGACTTGCTTCACTGTATGTCGATAGTGTCGCTATATGTGGTGATGCTGGTGGTGTCGGAGATATTGTTTGTCTCTTGTGCAGTCAAATCTCTTTCCATCTGCTACCTCCACATTCTCGGACACGATCCCCAAATGAGTTGGCCAGAATCAGCTCGAGCTGCTGTATTTCTGTTTCCAGGGTGCACCGCGTGGAGGTACATTTGGGATCTTGGTTATCTGCTAACCCTGGGCCCACCTAGAGTAATGCGTTCCCTTTACACCTCCTTTTCTCAGTAATTGTCACCAGTTCTGTTGTAATTCATTTCGATCACTCAAACCTTAGTGACCATTAAGTATCTGTGCATACCCTGATGCATTGGTCAGAGGTGAGGATTTTGGGTTTAAATGTTAATGTTCCATAACACAATTCCATTTACTGCTGACTGAACCACTATTTCTTAGTTTATGTTTATATGTTATATTAACACAATCGTGAACGACACATAAAACCGACGAATCAATTCAGTTACCTACATAATAGCTCACATCTTGTCCATATCAAAATACCATGCTTGGTATTAGACACTGACATCAACTTATCCAAATATGTTTTAATTTTCGCAGGGTGTGAAATCTGTAGGGGCAATAGATATGTACACTGTTTAGTAGTGATACACTTGTGCAATGCTGAGTTAATATCTCCTACAATAGATATGTGCTATGTGTAGTAGTGATACACTTGTGCAATGCTGAGTTAATATCTCCTACCATTTTATGAACAGATAAGACGAAGCAAATGGTTTGTTAATAAATAAAATTATCTGCGAATGGTTTAACACTTCTTCTTGACAAAAACAACTTCTAAGTTTTTGTCCGCTTAAAGATGTCAAAAACCGTTCCTACCAACCACAATCAAAGTAACCCACCTTTTAGCAGAGGAAGTACTCAAAAATAAGTACTCTTTGTAATGAACATGTAGAACCATTTTTTAATATCATAGCACGTTAGTTGGTGTATATCCCCATCCCGTGTTTCTCCCTGGTCGGAATTGTTTCCTGTCACTATCAAACATTTTTACATTTTTCGAAAACTTCCCCTACCCAATTGTTGACATATTCTATAGACAGCCCGAAGTAATCTATAGAGAACCGAAGTAATCTATAGACAACCGAAGTAATCTATCGACAACGGAAGTAGTATATAGACAACCGAAGTAATCTATAGACAACCGAAGTAATCTATAGACAACGGAAGTAATCTGTAGACATTCCGAAGTAATCTATAGACAACCAAAGTAATCTATAGACAACCGAAGTAATCTATCGACAACGGAAGTAATGTATAGACAATCGAAGTAATCTATCGACAACCGAAGTAAACTATAGACAATCGAAATATTCTATAGACAACCGAGTAATATATAGACAACCGAAGTAATCTATAGGCAGCCAGAAATAATCTATAGACATCCCGAATTAATCTATAGACAGCTCGAAGTAGTCTATAGACAACTCGAAGTAATGCATAGGCAGCCAGAAGTAATCTATAGACATCCCGAAGTAATTTATAGACAGCTCGAAGTAATATATCTTGAAAAGAAATGAAATCCAAAAAAAAACTAATCAATTTCATCAAAAGAACCCAGAGTCCATTTTCTTAAAACGTATCATAGCAAGAGAACAGATATAGCATACAATCACAACATACGCGTTGGAAAGCAAACGTATTGGAAGACCAAAAGATAAGTTTCTCAGCGGGATGGCATCGTAGTACGGAAGAAAATCGATATCAGAAATGATTAAAATCTCATAGACAGACGTCTGTGAACAACCCCAAGCTGCATTGACTATCAAACGCAATAATGTAATGACGTTAGATATGGATGAACATGGTGTGCCAAACATTGAAGAGACATTGAGCACCTCCAAATCTATTGCATTTTATGTTAGATACAGCTGTGAAATATTGTCTGCAATTAACTTTTTTTTATGAATTGTGCAGTCTCTTAGTTTTCAGCAACTCATGATTATTCTTCTTCTTGGGCGTTCAGTCTCAAACTCCCGCTGGGAACATCTTTTAGCAGGATAATAGTCCTACTATATTTATACCCGGATGTAGTACAGAGAATGGATGGAGATTTGGTGTGTTGTTTTATTTGCGCTAATCGTCTTTAGTGACACATCCATCTTCGGTGATATTTTACGGTTCACCCGTGATCTTAGACAGTACTTATGTGACCTCTGCACATATTTAGATAATATTTCATTAGTTATGTTTTTAATTATTTACGTCATTTTCGTGGCATGCGAGTCCAAGTATAAACATTTTGACCACGACCAACACGATAATAATCAAAAACGTAGCGAATGCAGTCCTAATTAATTATGTACAGAGGTCTTCTACTGCTGCGGGTCTCACTTAAACACGCCATCTGTTGTAGACAATCATATTACAATACAATCATATGTTTGCTACTGATGTCACTCCTAATGATGATACTTTATGTGTCAAGATGATATACTCTCTATTATTTTCTCTCATTTGTTCTACTCTTAATCGTATTGCTTATGTATATCTTATTCACCTGTTGTATGTAAAACTGACTTTCATTATATCAACAAAATACAAACGAGCCGTGCAATGTGTTTATCTTTAGGAATGACAGCTGCCCATACATTACGTCAACGAAATTAACAAATAACTGACCCCCCCCCCCCTGTTAATACATTTCAATAATTCAGGGACCCCCCTGACTTATTTTGTCAATAAATAGTTGACCTTCATCCCTTCCTCCTGTAAAATGTTTTAGCAGAAAAGATACGAAACAAAAACACCATGATGGTTTAAATGTTATTTTGCAGAAAACAAATTAAATCTCAAATTCAAACATGTTAATTATTGTATACACAACATTATCGTTGTCTTCACCTTCTGTCAAATCATAACCATCTCTCTCCCTTTGTAAACAAACAGCACAATTTTCTCAGAACCCCTCCCCTACATAATTATTGACATATTGTATGCACATCCTGCAGTACCAATTTTGATGGGTTCTATTATATTTTAGCAAGTGCAGTCATCAACTTACGCTATCATATTCCCATAATATTGATGTATGTAACAGATCGACACATGGGTATTTTTATATATAAAATAAAAATGAATGTCTCACGACATTACATGCCCATCCACTTAAATAGTTACGTTGTTAGTCTCGATATTCAATTGATGATTAGTTGAACTATTTTGGGCAGATCAACGTTTTTATCATTCTTATAAAAAGTTCAGTCCTGCTGAAGTCGATTTAACAATCTATACAGTCAATAAGTAAATGTCAAGGGTGTTTGTAAAACGGATGGTGTTTTTTCTCCTATCAGTTGATAGGGAATGACAATAAATAAGGTGTTCGACTGTTTCTTTGTGATCAGGGGCAGTGTCTATAATTCGTTAGTTATACTATACTATTAATGATAATTAGTGATAATAATATAAATTTTAATATCTGATGGAAAAGCCCCGAGATAATTTTGGGTAAGATGCCCCATTTTTTTTAGATCAAAATTACCTTAAAACTAAGCTGAAGCATTCAGTGAACTGAACGATGCGGATATTGCATCTAGGCTGTAAGCCATGACAACACATTTCTTTATCTCACTACATCCTGCAATTTAAAGGAGTTTCAGATTGAAAGCATAAGATAAATTTAAAAAAACCATCTCATCTTTAGGTAAAGAATAGTTCAGACGTCAGTTTAATTTTCACTAAATCGTTAGAATTTGAAGGAAGGATCGCAATATTTGTGGCGCATCTAAAGCCCTACTAGTTTAGTGAAAAATGAACAAGTTCGGTAAAAACATGTGCAACCCTTCATTACATGTCTGCTACTAAAATATTAAGTGTTTATCCCCCCCCCCCCAAAAAAAAGGTTATATGAAAATGTGTGAGTATTAAAAAGTCGTTTAAGTATACACCCCCTATCCGCCATCACTCACTTTATTTTGCTCCCAATCGAGTCTATTGCAGAAATAGTCGTGTGATAAAAAATAGTCCTATGTTTGTCATGTTGTATGCCATATTATAAATAAAACACTGTCAAATAATGCACAGTTCCCGTTAAGGAGGAGTTGGAGCGAGGGATTGTGTAGCTATGTGATACAGGTCGAATGCTCTTGCTGTCGTTACGTCATGTAGAGGGTGCATTTTTCTAATTTATCCTCCGACAGAAAAAAAACAATAAAGTCCTTACCTCTCAGCCATGCGTCATACATGACATATAATGCCTCGTATATATGGTTCTAGGTATTATGAGAGTCTCGTGAACAGCTAGAAAAACTAATGATGAAATGATAAATAAAAAGGTACAGAAAAATAGTTCATTTCTAATACAAAAATCAATTCCTTTCATGTTAATGTTATGAGAAGATATGATATTTAAATGACGCAATGTATCAAAACAGACAAGACTGAGAAACCGGGATGTCCATAGAATACATTAACAAATAGAACGGATGGGGGTCTGGAAAGGTGTGATAGTCGTTGACAAGGGAAAAAGAAAACGACTGTAACAAAAGTTGACGTTAAGAAGGGTGTTGTTTATGTAATAATTACAAGGTTTGGATTTGAAACATTCTTGTAAGATGTGAAATAAATCCCCTTTTTTCGTACTTCTGTTAAAAAGGTTTATTATGGAATGGGGGAGGGGATAGGTTGGGGAGGGTTAAAACAATGTTGCCTTAAATAAGATGGGGGAAGGTGGTTTTTAATTCTTGACAGGTGTTGACATAGAAGTGGGAGGGGTGGTCAAAAATTGGCATAGACAATGTTGGCATAATTTCTGAACATACGCAAACAATGACACCAGAGACCATTGAGATATTCTACATATATTGACGTCACGGTACGGCAGAAAATCATCAATATACACCGATATATTTGTTTATTGCAATCTCATTGAAGTGCGAGCGATGAAGCTCGTGTTTCCTGTTTGCATTTTTAGTGGGAGGGCATTTCCTCCAGTGTTTTTTTTTCATACACAGACACACAGATGACTACTACTCCATCGGTACGCAATGTCTTGAACATAAGTAAACTACAGTACTTAGAGATCTGTTTATGTATGTTGAAATCATATTCCACACTCATGTTTATATATGTATGGTGACGACATATGCCATACTCTTATGTTTTTATATATGTATGCAGAAGGCGTATTCCATACTGATATATGTTATATGTGTATGTAGAAGGCATATCCCGTGCTCGTATGTTTTATATGTGAATGTCTAAGACATATTCCATCATTTTTCTGTAACAGTCATTCAGTTACCTCCAATCCTGAAACAGGTTTGTGAGATATGTATTGAATGTTTGTGATTATACATTATATATGACTGCATACTTCAGTAAGGTCAATGCATCGACATACAAAACAGCGCTACAGACAAACAAATGTGTTTAATGAGAAATGCAGTATTGAAGACAAATAATACACATTATATGTCCACATTAATCACATGATTGAAAAATGCGTATACTAGTTTGATTTACAAAATTCACATACACAGTGTATCCAATAGCTAGATAATTATATAAACATATTTGGTAATAAACTTGATATCAAATGTCAAAGATATATGGTCTCTTATTTTTCGTATGTGCAGATGCTGTTATAGCCAAGTCCAGAACCAGAATTTGACCAGATACCGTGTTCATCATGATGGCATAGAATCGTGTCCAAGAACTTGGGATGGATTTGCTTGCTTTCAAGAAACAGCTCCTGGGCAAGATGCTGAAATTTACTGCCCTGCATATGTTGGCGAAAATACTGATACGGGTACGTTCTTTTCGTCAGCATAATGTTGTGTTGGTACATCTGTAGTACTATGTAACAGAGAGTACATGCACGTGGTCAAGTTTCAGAAATGCAACATTTTAGAGTAACTGAAAACATAAAAACATTTTAATTAACGTTTCGACCAAAAGGAAAACAATGCACGAAATAGTGAATATAAAATACAATTATGAAAAAGTGCAATTCGATGAAAACTAAAATTGTATATAAATACGTGATTGAATAATGCCCATGCGTTTCTACATTAATTGCATTTCTCAAGCAAACACATATAGGCCGGTGCAACGTTTCTACAAAAATGTACTTTAAGTGTATATGATTATGCATAGACATTGCAAGTAGTAGGTATTTACCTATATCTTGTACAGATACAATCACAAATGATTGTATGTAGAAAATATAACTTAAAATGAGAATAAGCAAGGCTGAAGGTACTTTCAGCTGTATTAGAAACTAATAATATACAAACAAATACAAACTAGGATAGGGAAGTGTACAATGTGAAAAGTTAATTAGTTTCCTCTAGGGCCAAGACGGCACATAGGGCGGATATCATAGATTTCCATGTCTCTCATTTCATTGCAGTTTGTTTTATTTCTTCATTGTTTCTGATACCGATGGTTAAACTTTCCCTTGTAATAGTTCTACGCAAAGTTTCGTTTGATCTTCCTCGTTTGCTCTTGCCCTTTGGTGGCTACATCAAAGCTTGACAGTGGAGTCTTTCAGTATCCATTCGCAGCATGTGTCCGATGTATTTATTTCCAGCAACACTTTCTAATATAGGTGGATACATATTCTTGTTTTGACTCTTGTCTGACAACTGTGTTTAATGTGAAGTCTGACCAACGTATACTCTGTAGACTTATAAGACATTTATTTTCAAAGGTGTTTAGTCTTTGTTCTAAGTTTGATGTTGCTTTCCAACTTTCGCATACATATTTTAATGTTGGAATTATGCAGGAATTGAATATTTTGAGTTTTTTTAAAATTTCTTTTTGTTTTTTGAATGCCTGATAATTGATAGTTTATTGAATGAGTTGCAGCCAATGCAATACGGTTTGATATTTCTGTTGATGAATCTTCTGTTTTAATAGCTTGCTTCAAGGTATGAGAAGTTGTTGACTTTTTCAAGAGTGTTATCGTTTAGCTTGATGTCTGCTGGTAAGATATATATTTGCTATATATAGTCGAATATATTTGTTTTGGATGTGTTGATTTCAAGTCCATATTGTGCAGATAATAATTGAAGGCTGTTTTTTTTTCTTGGGCATCTTCGTGAGTTGAGCTAAGTAACGCTAGGTCGGCTTGTATGTCGAGATCTTTCAGACTTTTATTTACAAGCCATTTGATAGTTAGGGGAGGTAAAGACAGCAAGAAAGGAAACTGGCCACCCCACCTAATAGTTGCTGCGGCTTAGTACATGAAGAGTTATCTTCATCCCCGATGGCAGGTTGCTGCCATGGGACATACCTTTACCTTAAAACTGCATATGTGTAGACGGTTTCGCAGATACATTTCGCAGATAAAAGAGCATGTAAATATAATCTGCTGGATTTATATTTAAAGAAATAAACACACATAAATATATGTAAGTTTTTAACAGAGTTATATTAACAGTAGCGGTAGGTTCCATGGCAGTAACCTGCCGTCGGGGATTTAAATAACTCTTTATGCACTAAGCCGGAGAAACTATTAGGTGGGGTGACATGTACCCTTCCTTAGTGTCTTTACCCCTATCCTCCATGCGTCAGGTACCCGTTTATAGCTGGGTCGACTAGAGGAACGAAAATACGAGAAATATGACCCGAACATTTTTTTTGTCCGAATGTGGTTTAAAACCCGACACGCTGGAACCCATTGATAGTAAGCAAGCTCAATATCAACTAGACTACTGTTGTTATATTTGTAAGGTCTTAAATTAAAAGATCACCTATCGGAGCTTTTGTAGGCCTAAGAATCTTTAGTAAACAGAAAAAAGTAAAGCCGTGAATATTTATTTTTACAGGCTATAGAGAAGGTTGCGTAATTTGCTGTCTTTATTTTTTTTAAAAAGACATAAATGATGTCATAATTTCGTTAACTCAGAGTTTAGTCAACGATGAGATCCGTGTACTTGACCCAAGAACAGAAAGGAGAACAGATGAGAGTATTTCCTTTTTGTATTGTCTTACAGACAACTTAACATGACATTAGCAAATCAGTGAGAAAGAATTACAAACAGTTAATATAAACATCGAATATATTGAAAAGCAACAATTTTTTTGTCAACATTCCTAGGTCTAACATTGCGACTCTGCCGTAACCATTCTACAATAGTTAGAGATATAGTGTTAACCATTCAAATTTTATCATTTTATGATCACAAACTGATCGAATGACTTATGGGCATTTTTTAATATTGGCTGATTTAACCTTTAGCAAGCTAAAGGTGGTACGGATCCCCTAAGGATCTATTAATAAGGAATCTAATTAATAAATTGTAACATTTCTTTCAGCTTGGGATACTTCTAATTATTAACTACAAAATTCTATCCGTAACCGGGAAATGTTAAAGTGCTCAAAATGTTAAAACAGGAAAATGTTCGCTAAGATTATTGAGAAAATGATAATACCTATTGTGAAACAAGTGATTAGACCGGAGCAGTTCGGATTCAGAAAAGAAAGAGGATGTGCAGAAGACAATATTTTCGCTATGACAAATTAGTGAACAGACAATAGCATACAGGAACCAAACGAATATTGATTTTATAGATCAAGTGAAAGCTTTCGACCGAACAAATAGCTAACTACTCTGGAGTATTCTAGAAAAGTATGGAATAAAAGAAACATCAATAGACTGTGTAAGAGCCATATACAAACATAGTGAAAGTGCAGTTAGAACACATGCAGGACCTAAAAAGTGGTTTTCAGTAACATCAGTAGTTATACATGGGTGTGTCTTATCACAATTATTGTTTCTCATTTTATATGTTACAGAAGCAGTAGAAACATCACCAGAATTATACCAACCAAATGACATAACTGAATTACTCTTTGCTTACGATCAGTGCTTACTCCATAGTGTAAGTGAGTAACATCAAGATCACATCAGTACTCAAATAAAGCTCCATCAATCACAACCTGAAGATCGACATAGAAAAAAAACAACACAAGTAATGGTCATAGGCAGAAAACAAAATACAATAAGAATTTTTTTAAATATGAACTACTGAAACAAGTACAGGAATTTGAATATCTAGGAGCATTTTTACAGATTATGGAAGAATAGACAGAGATATCAGGACAAGAAATAAATAAGCAACTACGTAAATTAGGAACTTACACAAATTTTGAAGCACACATCTATCCCAATGGAAACCAAATGCAAACCATACATTCTATATTCATCCCAACAGTATGTTGTCTAAGTCAGACATGGACACTAACTAAAGAACAAGAAAGAAAGCTTACCACGTGTGAAATGAGATGCCTAAGAAAAGCAGCCAAAAGCACAAGAAGTGATCATGTGAGAAATAAGGAAATTACAAGATCTTTTGGAAAAACTTCAATGGTCAAATATATTGAAAAACAGAAATGGAAATGGTTCAGCCACCTAATGCGAATGAACCCTTTTTGGCAAGCGACAAGAGCATACAACATGAAAATGGAAACAGCAAGATACCGAGGAAGATCAATAAGAAGGTGGATTAAATAAGTTACCAACATTCTGCCACGAAAAGTATTACTGCATATCAAGCGACCATCCGTTCAATAGCCTGAAAACCGATCGTCATTTAATCATGTAATGTCTCACAGTAGACGCAGAGAAAAAAAAACAATAGATATATATAACTAAGAAATAGTCTAGACATCTTTGGGGAACAGACATACAGAAATATATATATATATATATATACATTGATGTCGATGTCGGTGAAAGTAATAAAAAGTGGAGTTCACAGCAAAGGGATTAGAAATAACTTGAATGTCTACAAACATCAAATGTTATGTTCTACATTATATATAAGTAAAAAGTAAAGTACCCCATAGCATTTATTAATGCCGTAGGGGTGTGAGATGTTAGCGATCTCACATTTCACAGGCTCTGCAAATGAGGGCGGTAGCCATCTCCTCTCCCTCGCAGTCTTTACTTCCCGGATTAATCTGGTACCCATTTAAGGCTGGGTCGACCTGGGAGCCGTTGCGATCTGAAAACATTTCCGCCTCAACTGGGGAATGAACCCAGGACCACTCATATGCGACGCCAGTGCATATTATATATAAAACCTTAGCAATATTTGTATTCAAACTTTCTTCCTAACACACAACTCATAGATTATTAGCATGTCTATTTGTTATATTAACGTGTGCATGTATTGCTTCATTGGATTGTTTACAATATCGCGGAATATCTAATTAACTATTTAAGACTTATTTTAAATATTTCTTTAAATTCCAATACTGAGCCTTTATAGTTTTGTTCAAGAGTTGATATTTAAAATGTCGTGTGTTGAGTTAATTATACTTCAGCTATGCTTCAAGTTAAGTGTTGCGGATATATCATATGATGCCGGAGGCTCTTCCGTTTGATCTTTCCGGTTGCCTGTGTGAATAATTATTTTGACCTGTGCGAACAAAAAAACTGGCAACGGTAATAAGTTGTATCCTGTTTGAATCAAACAATTGAATAATGAATTGATAACATGTTAGTTTAAAGTAAATATTTTACTTACCCTTCCCATATTTGTAAGAATTTTGTATTTGTTTGTCACAGGTTAATGTTACTTTGGCAGCTTTTACATTGTGACAGTTCATAAAATATACTTACATACACACGTGTTTTTATCTCGTTTTAAATGTGTAAATCTCTTGAACGGCATTTACTCTGTAACTTTGAATAATACACATTATAATTGAAGACAGATATTGTTATATAAACGTATTATATTTAGTAAGATATTAATCAATATTGCTTGTTTTTCTGTGTTACTTGAACACCAAATATGAACACATAATCATAACACTCGGTAACTCATAAATGTGAGTGAAGAATCATACCGCTGAAAACTGACACATGTATGTCGTAAAAGGCAAATGAGAAAGATGGGTGTAGGGTTGCCAGCCGAAATCATAATTTCTTTGCTGTTAGACAGCATTCTAAATACCACATCATGATTAATAGTTAGTAATCGGATTATCATTACTGCAAACTGGGCACCACCATAGTTGCTCCGATCTCTTCCAGTGTGTATCTGCCATCACACTTCTGCTGACAGTACCAGTCCTATGCTGGTTGACCATCATTCTTCTGCGCACTCCAAAATGTTTACTTCTAGCAACACTGCTTTTCAAACCCTGTTCTTTAATCCTGGTCATTGAAAAGGAATCATCATCCACACTAGTCTCACTCTCGCGTGCTATATCTCTTAAGATGTTAAAAACGTCAGCTCGATCCACTGGTCCATTGATCTGTGCCACAACCGCGTATGACGACAGTTGATACGCTCTTTTATTACCTCGAACACCAACATGCACTGCCACGAAAATAAATGTAATCACTTTCAGCCTCGCCTTTCCCAAAACCACAATCCACTGTTCGCGAACGAGACCCAATTGTACCTTCCTAATCATACTCATTGAGTCACTCAAGATTCAGACCTGCGTTACCTTCTTGTACATACTCACTTAAATGCCCTGGTCACCGCCGCAGTATCCATGGTCATGCTACTCGTAGTAACCGCATATGCCCCACTCTCCTCCCTGATCATTTTACCTGTGCACTGAGCTGTGAAGGCCCAACCACTGCGTACATGTCTAATCACAGATCGATCAGCATATATAATCACATCTCCATCTTTGGCATTCTCACTGACCAAAGCCTGCACTTCTTTCTTCACATCTGTGGGACACCATTCTCTGCATTCCCTGCTAAGTGATATCAATACTCTGAAACAAGATTCGAAAACTGTGGGTGAACTTATCCATTCCGCATCTGCTGCTACATCCTGCAACATGCATACGATTTGTATGACATCATCAGCACGTCACAACCACGACTTCCTATCTTAATTCTGATGGTTTTAACTATTTCGGAATACAACGGGTGTTCCTTAGCTGCATGTATTTTAAGATACGTCTGTGCACAATATTGTAATCTGTGCTTTGGACTTGATTGTCCAAATCATGAATGGATTATTAGGAGAAAAGAAACCATTTTATTAGCAGCATAGAACACACTAAATGGTTCATTGAAGCTGCGTAATTCCGAGATTCAGCAGATACTCAAGGACAGTGAAGTGATTTACACATTTAACTCGAATGAAAATTACCTGCATGGTTTACAGCATACTTTATGAACAGTCACATTTTGAAAACTGTCAAAGTGACATAGAACATTGACTGCACATTTTATGAACCGTATGATTCTTGATTATGAACAAGCGTCACAGCGCTGAGGGTATTTCCATACATGCTCTGCTTGCCGTTCGTCAGCCATCTAAAAGTGTGTAAGCTCAGTGTTCCAGTCAGTTGCTGATTACGCGTTCTTCTGATCTTTCCGGGGAGGGAGCACTTTCCCCATCACCTCTAGTCACTACCATTTCTACCATTTTCTGAATATGTACATTATCTCCTTCGACTTCCAACTCGTCTTCTTATATGGTACCTATGACTGCTCTAATAAAGTTTATCCGGTCTCTTCTAATCTCAGTTCTTTCGTTTCCCCTGACCCCAGCATGACCTTGGCAGTAGATCCATGTTTTGATCTGCGTTTTGTTGAGCAGAGTGACCCATTCAGTTCTGATCAAGCATTTTTCTATCTCGCGCCGCATACTTTGAGAGTCCGATAGAATCGCTGAGTCTGTTAGTGGTTGCGTCTCCAGTCAAGTGGTTGTCACAGCTTATATTTCCATTCTCATACTCGATGCTGTAGTGTAGTACAAGCTGAATTCCTGACTTTTCAGCTAATGTCTTGCCATTTTAATAGGCGACGAAACCCCAACCAAACCTATTTATATCTTGTGTTACTGAGTCGTCCGTGTACATTTTTGTATCATGTGGCTTCGAGTACTTTAGTATGCATCCTTGGACAATTCCCTCTGTTCTGTTGGCAGCCCAGTCACATCTGTCCTGATTCTGCGGCATCTCTGCAGATTTTATAATGTTAACTGCACGGAACAAACTGTTTTAAGAACAGTCACATTTTGAATGCTTGACATCATTGAAACGTTGAAATGCTGATGGCTACTGCGCTGCTCTTGATATCCATGTCACGGTCCTCAGATCCTGCATTACTGATGATAGATCTAGGTACGCTCTGGATAATCCGTTTATTTTTTAAATTTGGAACCACGAGTCTTTTGGAATGAATTCCAACCATTAATTTGTTTAGTTTTAGGTCCTCGTTTTATTCATTTTATTCCGTCATTTATGTGATATCTTTATTCGTGTTGTGTCCACATGTAGCCACGCTTTTATGCATTTCCTGTGCCTCTCCTTCCGGCCGTTTCCAAATTTCCCTAGGACATATTAGTTGTGGTGTTCCTATTCGTTGTTATTTTTTAAATATATATGTTAATTTTATCTTTATAATGGTCGTTCGGACGAGACATCGATTATACCATGTGCACTATTATTTGTATGATGATGCTCTGTACACTGTCATTTGTATTGTGTCACGTTAGCCTCCGACAATGATATTCTGTTAGCCGTCGTCCAGTAAGACTGCATTACGTGTGTTCTACTGTTTTCATACAGTTTTACAGCAGTATTGCCTTTTATATATGATATTAGAAACATGCTACTCTCCCTCCAAGACAAGATACATGGAACAACACAACTCACAAACACATGTATATATCACATAATTATAATCCTTTGACCACTGGCTCAGCAACCAATAAATACGGCGCACATAAACACTCCCCCCCCCCAAAAAAAAAACAAAAAAAACATTGCATTCTTTTAAAGAGGTTAACTGTAGTTAGAATAAACAAATACAGAGTGGAAGAATGAATACACGATCATTTATTTTCTAGAGAAAGTGTTTGGTTGGATATCAGGAAGTATTCGTTTTCTGAAATGTGCTATTAGCAAACTAAAATCTTTGAGGAAGCTTTATTCTGGCGGGGGACGAAATTCATTTTCGCTATAACAGGACCACGAAAAATAATGGATCGTACGGTTCATGTAATCGATTCCATGTAATCCTACCACCCAAATGTTGAGTATCCTTTAAACACCATATCCCATAATAAGTATAAGCTGGGCCCTAATCGAAAATTTACCGCACACCTCTGGTATCGTTGATTGGTATATGGTAGTTGATTTTACATTTATATTGTGAACTGGAATGTGGGAATTGACATTTACAGAAAGTAAAAAAAATTCTTATCATTTAATTGTAAATAGCATAAAACTTTACTATTCAAATTTCCCGAAATTTTGTGGGAGAATTCAATAACTATATTGTATGTCCCGTGTGTTATATCCTTCCAATGGGCGTGTATTTCCAGGACCAAAATAGGAGCAAATATTAGCAACTAGGTGGCTCGCCGTTTGTGCTGTCAACAACTATGTGATTCGTCTTGTGTGCTGTAAGCAACTATGCGATTCGTCGTGTGTGATGTAAACACATGTGTTGTTGTGTGCTGTAAGCAACTATGTGGTTTGTCGTGTGGGATGTAAGCAATTATGTTATTCGCATTGTGTGACGTAAGCAATTATGTGATTCGCCTTGTGTGATGTAAGTAAATTTGTGCTTGTGTGATGTAAGGAACTATGTGGTTCGCATTGTGTGATGTAAGCAATCATTTGGCTCGACATTTCTGCTCTAAGAAATTATATGGCTCGAACTATATGTTATAAGCAACTGTGTGACGCGACATGTACGCTGTAAGACAAGAATACGTACATTACTCTGTAGGATTTGATGTCTCTCCACCCCTTATATTCAAAGTTATTTAAACGCCATGCTGAAATTGGATTTGTCAGGCCGACCATTCTGGTATCCTAGTAAGGTTGACACTTGATACAACTCATTCCGTTCCCCGGAGTACGTTATTCTAACCAGTAGGATTTTGATATGCAGCGCAGAAGACGAAGAAATCATTTCAATAATGAGTAAATGGTTTGCCATTCAAGTCTGACTATTTTTTGCATTGGTATGACACTACCGTATATCCTATGTATTATTAAGAAAACGATGAATGTGTACGTGTTCATAATTACTTTACGTGTACCATATCTATGATCAATAATGTCAATGCTAGACAGATTAACCTGAACGTCCTGAACGAGAGTTTTCTTTGACGTTTAGTTTATGTTACACTGCGCTATGTCAATTGTATGATTGTCAGTTCCACCAACTAGATCCTAAAAGATGAAGCAGAGTCGAATCATGTTTATTCAGGAAGCGGGATAAATGTCCCAGGGCTAAAGTTTAGATCGAAAATGCTTCGCATTTTTGTGGCAATTGCTGCCTGTTGTGTTAGCAATATCAAGTTTTTCAGTGATGATTTGGTGTGTACGCGAGTGAAGATGTAATAGGATTGCGTCTTGTTGTTTTATGTGGGATAATGAAGATTAAGCTTAATGGTGTAACATGAGTTGAAAAGAAATGGATTTATAGAGCTGATTTAAAAAACGGATGTATTTACAGGAGTTTAAGCCCAGGAAGTAAATTAAAGTACAGAAATAAGTTTCCTACGTCAAAAGAGTGTGCCACAAATAATGGTAACGTTGTGATCTGCATCCCTATCAGACAAGGCTACTAAGATGGTTTAGAAGTGGAAATTTGATGATATATTAGTTAAAATGTCAACATGACTCAAAATACATGCTCATATATGTTGTATGTGATGGAGTACGGTAGATATTGCCACAACAGTATATACCACCAGGCAACGTATTGCCTTCTCCGCACTCATCATTAGGTGCCATGCCTGGTGGCGTAGGCGGTCATGGCTCTCCACAGCTCTCTGTCCACAGTATTATGTATCAAAGTCGTTGTTGTTTCTATGCCGTGCCAGGTTGTCAAACTGTCTAATATTTTCTCACGTTGTCGCCCTCTGTCTCTGGTGCCTTCAGTCTTGCCTGTTGTGATACTGTTCTCTAAACCTGCCTGTCTAATGAAGTGGCCAAAAAATTAAGATTGCCTTTTTCTTATATTCTTGATTAAGGTCCGTTTCGCATTTAACTCTTTTAACACCTCTAAATTAGTTTTTCTGGCAGTCCATGGTATTCTCAGCATTCTTCTGTAGAACCACATCTCTGTTGCCTCCAATCTCCCACTTTCGAGTTTGTTTATTGTCCAAGACTCGCACCCATATGTTAGTATAGAGGTTATATAGCACTGCAGAACTCTCTTTCTCACCTCTAATGACAAGGTCATATTACACAGTATATTTTTCATTTTTCTGAATGTTGTTTTTGCTTGTCCTATTCTGCATCTTATTTCTGTTGAACTTCTTCCATCTGCTGTAATAAGTGTACCTAGATATTGGTGGACCTGTTTTAATACTATATCATTCACTATGATCTTGCAAGGTGTGTTATTTTCTTTCTTTGAAATAACCATTACTTCTGTTTTCTTGATATTTAGGAAGAGGCCTTTCTCTTTGCTTTCTGTGACTACTATTTTAATTAAGTATTGAAGGACTTCCTCACTTTTTGCAATCAGAACAGTGTCATCTGCATATCTCAAATTATTTATGTTATGTCCTCCCACTGATATTCCTGGGATATCTACTATTGCACGCAATATGTTTTCACTGTATAGAGAGAACAGGTCTGGTGAAAGCATGCATCCCTGTCTGACTCCTTGTTTTATTTGTTGAAAATGACCACATTGATTTCCTACTCTTATTGCTGCTGTTTGTTGCCAGTACATGTTCTTGATTATTCTTAAATCCTTGCTGTCAATGTTCAGATTCTCTAGCATGTGTATAATTTCGCTATGTTTAACTTTGTCAAAAGCTTTAGTGTAGTCTATAAAACAGAGGTACAGATCTGTTTTTACCTCTATAGACCTCTCTATTAGTGTTCTCAATATACAAATAGCATTGTTGTTGCCTTTGTCTTCTACAAAACCACATTGTTCTGGACTTATTTCTGATTTTATTTTGTTTCTCACTCTCTTCATGATGATTCTGAGAAGTATTTTGGTTATTTGGCTCATGAGGCTGATTGTACGGTGTTCTTCACATTCGGTGGTCCCTGGTTTCTTAGGTAATGCTATGAATATGGATCTCATTAAGTCATCGGGTATGTTTCCGCTGTTATATATGTCATTCAGCAATTTTGTGATTATTTCAAGTCCAAAGGCATCTAAAGCTGCTAATTCTTCTAATGTGATATTATCTGGACCTGGGGCGTTGCCATATTTCATGTGTCTTAGTGCCCCCCTTACTTCTGCTGTGAGTATTGATGGACCATCGCCGTTATCTTGTATGTTTATTTCTGGTGTATTATTCTCCGCACTACATCACGCTAATCAGCATGGTATTACATTGGAAAAGAACATAAACAAAGAAAGGAAACGTCAGTCTGTTATTGTAGCCCAAGAACACAGAATAGTTCAATTTTAACATGATATCCATGTTATAAGGTACTACCAAGACAAGGGTAATATAATTGTTTTATCTACTAAGATACGGGACATATGATTGTTTTATCTACTAAGATACGGGACATATGATTCTTTTATCTACTAGGATACGAGACATATGATTATTTTATCTACTAAGATACGAGACATATGATTGTTTTATCTACTAAGATACGGGACATATGATTGTTTTATCTACCAAGGTACCAGACCTATGATTGTTTTATCTACTAAGATACGGGACCTATGGCTGTGATATTATAAAACAGGACAGAGTAACATTATGTTTGTTAACGTCATGTTTAGTCAACTACCCCCTCTTCCTCTTGTCAACAAATACCACATCTTCATATTGTCAACAGCTACCTCCTCTTCCTCTTATCAAGAGCTACCCCCTCTTCCTCTTTTCAACAACTACTCCCTCTTCTTTTGTCTACAACGACCCCTCTTAAACTTCTCAACAACGACTCCCTCTGCCTCTTGTCAACTGCCCCTACTCCTCTTGTCAACAACAAACCCCTTTTCCTCTTGTCAGCCGACTCTTCCGCTTGTCCACAAGTATCCCCTATTCCTCTTGTCAACAACTACCAAAGACCACCACCTCCTCTCTAATTGTTTATTCCATTTATTGACAGCACCTATATCGATCTTGATGTGCAAATATGCGGTCGATGAGTAGCAATCACTTTTATTTATTGAATTTTTCAGGTGTAATCACTGACTGATATTTCACATACTCTGTATCCATCAGTGTTATCAATATATCAATGGTAATCACATTAGAGTCTGACCATCTCTAATCCGATCAGATTGCGATCATCCATAATCTCATCAGAGTGTGCTCACCTTTACTCCCATCAGGATGTGATCATCTCTAATCTTGTCAGTTCGATTACCTATAATCCAATAAGTTTGTGATCATCTCTAAACCCATCACATTGCGATCACCTAATCTCATTAGAGTCGTATAATATATAATCCCATCACATTGTGACACTCTCTAATCTCATCACATCAGAGTTTGGTCATCTCTAGTATCACCAGATTATGATCATTCCTTAATTTCATCACATTTTAATCATCGCCATATCGACTCATCCCTTCTCGGTTGCAAGACGTTCGGATGAGTTTCAAACTTTGGAATGTAAGACAACTGTTGAAAGAATGACCGACCCATTTGTTTCCGAGGCACAAAATGAGATATAATAGTGGCGCTTCATCCTGACATGCACGTCAAAGGAGACGACTAATGAGGTTATTTTCATTGGATTTCATATAATATTCGCATATCCTATCCAGGACGTAGCTATCAACCCAGCATTTTTTGGCTGTGGTGATTTTCTAGGCAATATAAATACGTTCAGTAGGTTGCCATTGCTTTCTTAACGGTCCGGATGCACAATTGAACCCAGCTCATATACTTTCAAAATGACTCAGAAGGCATGTGAAATCGAATTATTCATACAGAAAGTGACATGTGTCATAACAAAGTTGTAAACTCAAGTATGAGGCATATGACGTGTGCTGGAGAAATACAAAAAAACTAATTACTTAAATTGCAAGGCGCTTCGGTGCCGATAGAACGGACCTATTCGATCTATTCAATTTTAGTCAGCTCCAAACTGTAACCCACGATAGTTTTTGAATGAACACAGAAGAAGAAGAATTTACAGAAATGCTTGATGGCTATCACGATGATTATGAAAGAACACTGCGATAATATGGGTATGTCAATCTTGTTCCTTATGTCAGGGGGTGAATATTTACTTTATTGTTACTTATGTCACGAGATGTATAAATACTTTATTGTTACTTATGTCAGGAGATGAAGATTTACTTTATTGTTACTTATGTCAGGAGATGAATATTTACTTTATTGTTACTTATGTCAGGGGATGAATATTTACTT
Organism: Meghimatium bilineatum; assembly: GCA_034231615.1. NCBI lineage: Eukaryota > Metazoa > Mollusca > Gastropoda > Stylommatophora > Philomycidae > Meghimatium > Meghimatium bilineatum. The sequence goes on from CM067298.1 coordinate 54,157,001, forward strand.
TATTGTTACTTATGTCAGGAGATGAATATTTACTTTATTGTTACTTATGGCAGGGGATGAATATTTACTTTATTGTTACTTATGTCAGGAGATGAATATTTACTTTATTGTTACTTATGTCAGGGGATGAATATTTACTTTATTGTAACCTATGTAACTAGATAGAGTTTTACTTTATTGTTACTTATGTCTGGAGATGGAGTTTTACTTTATTGTTACTTATGTCAGGATGTGGAGTTTTATTTTAATGTTATCTATGCCAGGAGATGGAGTTTTACTTTATTGTTACTTATGTCAATATATTGGTATGAATCCTGGACAATCACCAACAAAGTGAAAAATAAAATAGCAACATTTGAAAAAAAAATGTTACAGGTAAATCCTCAGAATACTATGAGCCGAAAGGAACACCAATGTATCCGTCCTGAGAGAAATGAGTGTAAAAATACTGGCTAAACAGCATAGTTATGTCAATAAAAATGAAATATAGTGGCCATAATACACGCAATGACATCCTAGATAAAACTATAATGGAGTTGATAACGCCAAGGAGACTAGCAGGTGGCAGACAAAGAAGAAGAAGGACGCAGGACATTAAAGACCACCAGAACATGACAGTAACAGAAGTACGAAGACTAGCTCAAGATCGATAGAAGTTTTGAAAGACTGTGATGACTGCTAAAACATGTTCAGGATATGTTACCTGATGATCACTATTGAAAAAAATATACATGAGTTATATATGGCCGTCTCAGATATAAGGCATGTAGACTAATAGGAAACCATGCCTTCTAAAATGACTTACTTGGACTATTTCCTTGAATGAGAAAATCCGTGTCTGTCACACAAATAATAAACATTGTGACCAATAAAATTGCGGGAATTATGAAATGAGTCATTTAGAAAACATATTTTACCATACGCCAAAGGTTTTATATTGAAGGCGGTCATGGTTATAGACAGAACACTAGTTTGTAAAGGGGCTGTGAAAATAATAGAGGTATTAAGGAGCTGAGTAAGTGGATGTGTAATGTGACAGAAAATGGAGACAAAACAGGAAATGAGGAATGTGTTAGAATCCGCACAGACACTAGGAGGATAACAGAGTATTTAATTCGACAGACGAAAAATGTAATGGGAAAATGATAAACGTTGTAATAGTTGAAGAGCTCTATCAGTGGAGACGGTCGACCGTTTCTAGTAGATAGATAATTTTTAAGGTGATAGAATCATACACAAGTTATACATTAGAAGTGTGGTGAGCCAGTAATATCAAGTAAAAAGTGTTAACTAGTGCGTACCGATATATTGTGTAGGAAGGATAAACACGTGGGAGAATGAAATAATAAAATTAGTCGTAAAGTAAGCAGGTGCGTTGAGCGGATGAGAAAGATACATTGTGTAGAAAATATAGCCTGCTGAGTGATTTAAACAATGTCGTCTTATGGTGAGGTATGACGTGTTCATCCACGGACGTTAGTGTAATTTGATTATATCGGAATTTTTCTTACCATCAAGAATATTGTAGGTTGTGATAAGACCAGATTTCTGAAAGTAGGAGACCCCCCCCCTACCCCAGGATGGCGATGAGACTTCAGGGGATGGAGCGATGTAAGGTCGTGTGGAGGATGTGCGTTCAGATGGTGGATTAACTTAGTGTTAAGGAGCGGAGAGTGCATGCATCTTTTCGAACACTGAAACAATTAACTGGCACAACCAACTGATGTAACCTCTCACACAATGGCTGCAAATTACGGAACTGTTCATTTTCTTCTTTGGACTACATCCTGTACAGACCCGGTCATAGCACAGCCGAGGCCACACATCTGGCGATAGAACGCAAGCTCGAGCTCCAATCACCTATACGTTTAACGGCAAGAGTGGATCACACACCACCTGGGAAAAGACAATAGACTACATCCTGCTAAGTTGTAGAGTTTGAGAACTAACTCAGAGGAATGTGCAATAAGTCAAGATGTGCATTCTAATGGTACAAATTGAGCTCTGACTTAATTAGGTTTATCCGAAAAAGTTGTACACGCTTCTGTTAGATGTTGGAAACGGGAAACATTCTAACTGTATTACACTGCAGATAAAGAAAATATAAATACATTAGTAACAGCAAACGTTGTCTTACAGTTCTAGTAAATTGTAACAATTCACTTTGTAAGATTTAATGTAGAGTAAACATGATAATGCGATATTGCTTACCTTTCACCGTAAGCTATTGTTTTTCTTGAAAAACACGTCTGACATCTGATTACATTGTATTAATGAACCTAGCTGTGTGTCTGAGAGTTTTCGTACATCGTACTAATGTTTCCATGATTTCTACCCTCTACTATCAAGAAAACAAGTAACTAAAAGAAGAAAAGTTCTGCATATCTTAAATATGGATTCATTACTTCTCTTAACAATAACAGCTTAACTATGGATTCATTTCTTCTCCTAATAATAACATCTTAAATGTCGATGTATTACTTCTTCTAAGAAAAATTTCCATTATGTTTGGTATATGGCAAATAATTTTTCCCTGTGGTTATTGAAAAAGGAAAATAAGTGACCTTTTCAAGACGATCCACTTTGATAATTGTAACACAACTGTAAAGTACAATTTTTTCATGGATTAAGTGAAAATATCGAAAGCAGAAGGCAATGTAATGTATAATTGTCGTTATTTAAATGCATAACTAAAATGGTTTTTATATATCATACCTGGCAACTGTAATGTTATGATTAAATTAAAGGAGGAAACTAATAAGTCTTGAGCTTGAGATTTGCACAATTTAAATAATCATAGCCAAACAGTGGGCGTTCATCGGTACCAACATCCATATAATCTCTGAGACTGAAATTTATAGGCGCTAATATCGCAGTTGTGTGCCAAACTAGTATCAAAACGTACTGTCAGACATCCTAAACCACACAAAAACATACGCCGGTACATTACATGAACATAGAGGAAGCAGAAGCTAGACCACCATGAATGTAATAGCCTTGATTAAACTAATTGTATATAACGCAAATTCAATCGTCACCTAAAGTGGAAAATAACGATCTTGTCCGTCTTCCGTAACGTTACTTAACTACATTAAATATTACAGGGACATTAAAAGCTTTGAAATTATATGAAATTTATGTTTTCAATCGTTAGACATACATGATTACCTTCGCAAGCAATTTGCATGACATTACATTAATAGTAAATGCATCTAAAGTGCATACGTATTTTGACTAGGAGCAGTGCATTGATAATTTACTGGCGTTTATTAGCAATGTATTTAAAGTTAGAGAGTTAAATGTGCGTCTGAAAACATCAGGAAAATGTATGTTTCCGAGCGTTGGACATCTTTCTGGTGTAGTGGTAAGGACGCACGAATTGTGCAGTAGGAATCGTGGCTGGGATTCATAGCTTCTTGCATGTAAAGTATATTGTTGCGAAGATCCTTGGCGTCATCCCATACATATTGAATATGCGAAGGTCGTTGTGGCTGGCTTACCATAGTATAGACCTCCACTACTTTTGTATGGCTAAAGCCCTAGCGCAGTACTTTGGTGTGTTTAAGCATATATCAAATCCATCCCGGTGATATAAAAGAATAATTATCGGTGTACAGAAAACTTCACACAACTATTATATGTAATGTGATTATTAATTTTTTTACTGTATATATTTGTCAATATAACTCTCAACTCTCATTAGTGTGTGACGACATAAGTTTTATTATTTTCGTCTGCTATATGTCAAGCCATGTATATATTTGGAATTCATTATGCTTTCCGATTGAATTTCTCATAGATTTATGCAAATGGCAGATTGTCATGAGTGCCATCTCTTTTGCAATTTATTTTCATAAATGTTCACATCTTGCAGATTTTGCTTTATTTTCAGTTGTGAATATATCTATATTTTTATCACTGACTCCTCTCAAGTGCAGAACTACATGTAGTGGTCTGTTACTTGAGTTTCTTGCTTTTTTGCTTAAGTCAAATGTCTTCTTTTCACTCACCCGGTCATTCTGATCCTCCACATTCCACCACGAAAGATATTCACACTGGTTCCATCTGTTGGTAGACTTGTGGTGTGTGCCGTGCCTAATATTGCAAACACTGACCATACCTGTCCTGTAATTACAGAAAGAAAAAGATACATCTAATACCTATGTTTCAGTGACTTCTTTATATTTTCCTAAGCAAATAACGCCTGAAAAACTATCGTTGCTTGTTTCTATGGTCACCAAATTGGCCCACATCCCATTTACATTTAAATACCAGCATGGTCAGCACCATTGTAAGATTAATATTACTTTTATATGACCATGGTTTTTTTCGAGCCATTCTTATCCATTGATACAAAAAAGTTCGAAGTCCATCATTGCCAAAAATCGATTCCCCCTTTTGTTCTTACTAAATATATTGTTTCGCAACTTGTTTTTGGCGTTGAAATCATCAACAACAAAAACTCCACACACACAAATCACGTGATCATCCATTGTCATAATCTCCAGAAAATATTTATTGTCTTGGTCATCACCACTGCGTCACATTCATAGATGTTATTATAATACAACTAATGGTAAAACTCGGCGTTGCCCAAGTTAGAACATAATAAAAGAGTAATATTGCCTACATAGTATGATTAATTTTTTTCGAAGCATACTCAAAGAATCAATTAAGCCACTACAAATGGAATAGCATTATGCAGATATGTGGATACCTATGTGTTCTGAATTAATATGTTTATTACCAAGAAAAAAACAACAACAAACAGACGCGAATTTTTATTCTTATAATGAAGGGACAACTTAGCTCAATATTGATCTGTTTGAACTCCTACATATTGATCCTTCTAAAATATCTAGTGTCTCTGGGATCGAACACCGAACGTATTAATCGCTTTCACATCAAAAAGATATGTTGCATTTATCTATTCTGCTAATTCTTACAGACGAAACATAGGTAACATTGTTGTAGTTTTCTAACTACAACAACGGTTATGTTGAGTTTGAGAATTTGAAGACCGTTGTTCGATATGATTTTAAGAACACAAACAAACGCCGATGGGAACTGTGTTATGTAATTTATAAACATTTTGACAAGGACAAAAACTAGTTAACCTATTAAACAGACTAAACATTAATAGAATTGCAAAAACGCAACAATATTAGGTCCACTCTGTACCATTCGTTTATATAACATGTGCACAACAGCCGGAAGTAAAAGGTTCACCAATGATATTAATGGTCAGCTTTGCCGGAATACTGGACAGTAATTATTACATTTTAAGATTTTTCACGACAGTTCGCACTTGGAGTCGTAATTATATAACCGTGACTAATTTCGTCCGTATCCTCCATTTAGTTAAGGAGTCTATAGCGAACAAGAAAGGCGTTGTTGTTCAAGTGTATATATATATATACAGCTGGAAACAAAAGATCAAAATACTGGAATATCAGTGATTAACGTTGCAGCTTCTGGCAATCCAAAGGCAGACATATTGGCCTCATTAAATAGTAAATTACCTCATAAATCTTAAAAACAATCGTATTTGCAGAATGGCGAAAACTTCTGCTCCAAACATCAAGCTATCAAGAACATGTAAACACTGATGCAGTTATAGATATTGCATTGCTAAATTTACTATTTTACGTAATGTTTTTTCTCATTCCGTCCCACCTGGTTATTCTTTAACTTCTACAACGACACTTTGCCAGTCCAGTTAGCAAGAATAGTTACAATCACGAGGGAAATAACACAAGTTTAAATAGTACACTCATTAAAGAATTCAGCACGGGTATCACATTGTTTATCCAAACCATGTTGATGCCGGAATGAAATGTAAACAGCCATTATAGAACAGTACGCGCGTTACAGTAGCAAATACATGTGAACATCGCAATGAATGTGATCATGAAAAGCAGATCCGTCGATAAGAGAGACAGGGTGCATGTAACCCTCATATCTTAGCGATGTGTCACATCAAAGGTTATCAAAATTGTCAGCAAACTGAGGTACTTAAACACGGAAATATAGAAACAACCTGTTTTAAAATTTTAAAAAATTGAACTTCCCATCCAATTTACGGATAACGTACCTTTGGCCATGCCCTGGAGTGAGGCATGGAAATTGCGTGCGGAGCACACATTTCAGAGACCAAATAAAACCTAATATGTTACCGCTCCAAGGTCATGCCACAGTAATAAAGTTTGACAGCGCATTATCGCGGAAGTTAAATTTCATAATTGGAAAAAACGTAGTCTGTGTACCTGAATTAATGTTTATATTGATTGCAAATTCTAATAACAAATGAGGAACATATAAATTTATAACAGTAATACATAAATACGTTAATTAAGTCTACGTTTACAGAATTTAAATAAACGGCAGTTTATATAGCGAATTAATACATTGGCATTTTCATATATGACAATATGAGTGCACACGGACGAAAGAAACATAGATGTTCGAAACCGAGATACATATATATAATAAATGTGTGCGTCATTACAGATGGTTAGAAAGCAGGCCATTGTAAACATTTGCAAATGATCTACAATCTACGCAGCTCTCAAATTGCAGCCTATCTAATAGTTGAGTGTACGATGTTTGAACCGCTGGGGCGATAAAAGAATATTTATCTATTCATCCATTCACCGAAACCCACCCACCCGAAAACTGTACGTCATTACATCCAACATATAAACGGCATCTGAGCATACTAACTTGGCCGGCTTAAGAAGCAATAACATTGGAGGCGCGACCAATGTCAATGTCCCTAACATACGGTGATCTTACAAGTACACACATTAATCTGGAAAAGGTAACACACTCTAGAAGGTATCGTAGTGTACTTGAGTCGACTCAGTGGCAACTGTGGTCAATCACGAGATCGACAGGCGTAAGTGCTGGTTATGCTCGAAAACACACACACATGCCCCATGACAATTTACCCCATTCAAAGTAGGAATCATTACTCAGGTATTGGATTCGCCAACCTGAACATGCACTCCTGCTTATGGAAGAAAGCTTTGAATACAGCTCACCATTGCATACATGACAAGCAGTGTTCAAATGTCTATTATGGAGACACAATAATTCGTGTACCAACGAAAATCAAACGATTGCATTCAATTATAAAAAATGGACAAGGTACACAAATATAAAGTATATATGTATTGAATCTAGCCACATATAACATCATATACAAAACATCGCGTTAATACGTTAGCCGGTTAAACTGTTAATATCATTTGATTTAGAGCAAAGCTAGTGAGACGTGTTATAGCACGCGGCACTAACGAACATGTGTATCCCCTTCGAGAGTATATGGGAAATTCATGTCTTTTCGGTAAGATAATTCATAACATATAATTTCCATAAAATCATCTTTAATTCCAGTAGACTATTACATGAAAATGTTGACGCTGCCTCGTATATTGATTACATCCTGAATTAACTGTTGTGGTGGCTCTGACTGAAACACACGATCAGTATTAGCCTGTTCAGTTCGTTTCAAGTCATTCAATTTTTCTATATTTTCTGATGAGTTATTTGATTCGGCTATATGGCGGAGAGGTACAAAATATGTCTCGAACAGCCAATGTGTCAGATTTAATTTCCGCTGTACACTCTGACCATTCCAAAAGAAATGACAAGTTACTTCCGTAAGTACTGCCTCGAAAATCACCGCAGATGAGTAACTATTTTATTATCTATATGTCCAGAGTAGTATATGCTACCACATTTTTGAGAAAACAATTAATGTGTTTATCTTATGTTGTAACGTGAATTATTGTTTGTATTATTATATAAAAAAGGATTTAAAAGCCGTAGAAGATTGACTTCACTATACTCGGTTTCCCATATGTACTCCGTCCCTCTCAACGAAGTGGCACGCCGCCTGCCGAGAGTACCAATCATAGCATGTAACTCTGTAGCTTCAAATGATAATCCACAGGGATCTCCGAAAAAAATCCACCTTATAAACAAGACGACACGAGCCGGATTCGAACCCGTGACTTCTTGAACACAAGTTGAACAGCTTAACCACTACGCCAGGGAGATCCCCTGTATTATTAAATGCCTATGCCGATTCCAACCTTTATGACCCAAATTTATCATGAACTATTGTTTTTGTTCCCGGGGGTTGACATATTTCTTTCTACACATGTATCCCCTAAAATTATCACTTGATCTCACTAAACGTCAATAAGGCGATAAAACCTCGATTATATAAATATCAATTCCACATTATGTCACTGTGACGGTATGGTGCAAAGCCCGTCTGTGATGGTCGTGGTGCCGGGCTCACATCCTGTCGAAGGCATTTGTGAATCCTGGCCATTCAGAAAGCAATAGCGAACTATTGAACATATTTATATTGCGAATAAAATCACTACAGACAATACTGCTGGGTTTTAATGGCTACGTCCTGAATATGATATGCTACCAACTCGTGTAACTATATATTATATATATATATATATATATATATATATATATATATATATATATATATATATATATATATATATATATATATATATATATATATATATATATATATTTCACTATAGATATATAAGGGGGGGATTTCTGGAATGCTTAGTGAGAAATATCCCAAAACTTTTGAGGGAAGGAAATCCCCTACATTGTGGTATATTCCAAAACATCACAATTATGTTTCAGTATAAAAAGAATCGCATGTGGGTTTTAGAATTAAAAATACATCACATGCAGGCGTAGGTACACAACGCATCACATCTAGGCTTCAGTATAAAAAAAGAATCACATGTAGACTTCAGTATAAAAAAAGAATCACATGTAGACTTCAGTATAAAAAAACATCACATGTCGGTTTCAGTACCAAAAAATCACATCTAGGTGAAAGTATAGAAAAGAATCGCATGTAGGTTTCAGTATAAAAAATACCATATGTAGGTTTTAGTGCACACAGCATTACATCTAACCTTCAGTATAAAAAAACAGCACATGTAGGCTTCATTATAAAAAGAGCAGTAGTTAACACATAGTTTTAATGTTTGTGAATCCTGAAATGGCCCCCGTCGAAGACGGATGTGTCTGGCGATTGGCGCATATAAAACGGCGACACAGCGCATTTCCTTTTTCAGGACTACATCCTGCTGGAAATCTAGTAGAACCATTGTCCTGCTACAAGGGAGATCCAACGGGAATTTGAGAATGAGCGCCGAAGAAGAAGAAGACATGGTCCAGGACTCCAATCCGGGTTCAGAGAAACATATTGCTGTTTAAACAGGAATGAAGAAAGTCTTGAGATGAAGGAAAGTTGTCTACTTTTCCTCCCATGTTTATCTTTTTTTAAGTCGCCTGCAGTGTTCTAATACGCGTAAATCTTGGAATACTCTCACAAATCTAACCATACCTTGATGGGCGGTCAATAATTGTGTTTTTGTTAATCCTTGGATAGATGTTGCGGTGTATGACATATATCTTAGAGTAGTTCTTGAAACGTGTTTTCTTGTCATTCACATAAACGCTGACCTACGTACAACTCGCTAGTCTATTTGGAATACCTCCGTCTGAAATGCGAACGACATCCCTGATCCAACTAAAATATCACCTGATCCGCAAAGCATACCTACCGTTATTATTCGACTTTTAGAGGATATAAGTGCCATGGATGGGATCTTGTTATCATATATATTCAAGCTGTTTTCATTTATCGAATGTGCAAGTAATTAAAGCTTATGATAGCATCTAGCCGCTACAATGAATCAGCGATGTGACTAACAGAAATATGAGATATGTTTCCCCATCAAAAAGGATCACACACAACAAAAATATGTAGCTAACAGTAAAAATAGGTGACTAGTATAAACAACAATTTTGAAACGTCCGCGTTCTGTCACCATTATCATCATCATGATCATAACATTTGTGATTGTTAAGACGATGTTTTGTTGTTCATCAAGAATCATATCATATTATGTGTGTGAGTACCTTGTTTCATTAACATGTATCAACTGTTGTTTTTCTTATATTGCAGAGAGCGTGGTGAGGAAACGTTGTGAGAGGAACGGAACATGGGCAAGAAATCCGATTAGTGGAATAGAGTGGACCGATTACTCAGCATGTACACCTTTGACGGTAGCGTATAAATGATTACTCATTATGTACGCCTTTGACAGTAGTTGTATCAAATATTACTCATCATGTACACTTTTGACAGTAATTGTATCAAATATTACTCAGCATGTACACCTTTGACAATAATTGTATCAAATATTACTCAGCATGTACACTTTTGACAGTAATTGTATCAAATATTACTCATCATGTACACTTTTGACAGTAATTGTATCAAATATTACTCAGCATGTACACCTTTGACAATAAGTGTATCAAATATTACTCAGCATGTACACTTTTGACAGTAATTGTATCAAATATTACTCACCATGTACACCTTTTATGGTAATTTTATCAAATATTACTCACCATGTACACCTTTGATAGTAATTGTATTAAATATTACTCATCATGTACACCTGTGATGGTAATTGTATTAAGTAATACTGACAATGTACACCTGTGATGGTAATTGTAATAAGTAATACTCACAATGTACAGTTTTGACGTTGCTGTATCAACTATTACTCATATGTACACTTTGGATGATAATTGTATCGGTTATTCTCGTATTAAATCATTCAAAAAGTGTTGCATATGCTATTATATCCAAGCATGAGAGAAAGAAAATAGAACGAGAGAGAGAGAAAAATAAAAAGCAACTTTTCATTTTTGCAATAATGAAATGTCTGGTGTGATATACACCATTGGCTGGTGTGTATGATACCTTAATCACTTCTACTGCGGTGCTTTAGCCCAGAGGTACGTATATTGTTTCAATGCTGGAGTCACATCAAGAATGTCTTGTTTTATCAAGGTCTAGTCATATCCGCTTTCAGAACGAATTAAAAGGAATTTTAAAAAAATAAATTAGTATGATAATCATAAGGTCTGCTCCTAAAAAAGGTAAAGATATTGTTTTTACTGGTTCTCATCACAAAATCCTTGCTCCCGACAAAGATAATGATGTTCTTACCGGTTATCATCACAAAAACCTTGCTCCAAACAAAGATAAAGATGGTGTTCTTTCCGATTCTCATAACAAAGGCCGTGTTCACAACAAAGGTAAAGAAGTTTTTCTTACTGGTTCTCATCACAAAAGGGGCACATAGATAATGTCCCTAAGTTATTTTTACTCTGCACATGCTGCACATGTATTATAACACACCAGTAAAGATAAACAGATTATGTCTATTATTTCACTGTTCAGCCGTGATCCTCGGCTACATAATATCTCTACTGGCTAATAGGAAATCACATTAATAACTATCTATCTATCTATCTATACGCTGTGTCCCTTGTTTGCCTTGCAGCGTCAGGGGTGGAAGAGTTCTCTGGAGATGGCCTTCTTGTGCGCTGTTTGTAAGCTTGTTCCTGTGGCTTCTTTGATTTCTGTGATCCATCTTTTACATGGTCTGCCTCTGGCTTCAGATGATAAATGCAAGACCGAAATTATAAACGGAATAGGACAAGCAAAAAGCAGCATTCCATAAAATGAAAAATATCATATGCAACAAGTCCATATCGATGGATACTAGAAAACGTATTCTCAAATGCTACATTGAACAGTGCTACCTATGGAAGTGAATCATGGACAATAAATAAACATTACAAAAAGCATTGAAGGCAGCGGAAATGTGGTTTATTCGAAGAATGGTACGCATTCCTTGGACAGCAAAGATTACTAATGAAGAATGTGTTAGAAGATGGATGTGAAAAAATGCATTATTGATAATATAAGAAAAATACAGTCAACTTTTAATCGTCACATAATGAGAAGAGGAGGCATTGATAATATAGTGACAACAGGAATGATAGAATGATAAAGATAAAGGGAAAAACCCTGAGAAAAGATATATATATATATATCTGGGCTACTGAAATGTGAGGTTGTTAACATCTCACACACATACATCATTAATTAATGATATGAGTTAAATTTAATTATATTATTAAAATAATGTCACGTCTAAAGTAAAGGTATATTGTATATTTTCAGGATTTTCTAATTTACTATTATGCTGCGATGATCTGCCATATCATCAGTCTGCTCTGTTTGATTTCTGCCTGCATCATTTTTCTACAATTTAAGTACGTTAATTTCACATTTATATATTTAAAATGGTATCTGATAGCTATATCATATTATCTGAAAGTCATTTGTCTCTCATAGGTAATTCTTCTTATCTGTCATATTTTCTAATTCGGTAGTCTTGCTTTCTTATTTCATTGTCTTGTTTTTTTATAGATATGTCTTGTTTTTTAACAGACATGTCGTGCTATTTGATAGAAATGGCTTCTTATTTATTAGTCCTATCATCACACTTGATGGCTATGTATTCTTATATGTTAGTTGTCTTCATATTTAGTAGTTATGAATTAATATTTGATAGCCATGTCTTGGAATGTGATAACAATCTCTTCTTATTTGATAAAAATGTATTGTTATTTGAAAGTAATGTCTTCTTATTTTCATGATTTCTTATTTCATAGACATGTATTTTTATCTGTTAGAGATATCTTCTTATTTGAGATTTATTTTTTCTAGAATCGTGTACTAACTTAACGGAATCGGAGATACGTAATGGATAATTCATTAGCATTGCAATTTGATCTTTATTTTATGACTTACGGAACACACCATCATTGGGAATTATGTGTGTGTTTTATCAACAGTTTATAATCATGAATGTTTTTAAAAATGTGCGTTCAATTTCTTAAATTATAAAGATACATTTTTGAAATTTGCCAATAATGACTGAGATTCCGTGTATTCTTCTATTATACTCTAAATAAACAGCCCTAGTCAAAAATTACACTAATAATTTATTCTATCTAGATTCTTTCAGCGCCAAATAAACCAGAAACCAGAGCTCTCCAGTTCAAGCAATGTGATGCTACTGTGTGTAATTCTTGCATACTGTTCAGGACCATATACACTCTTTGATGGTTATTCTGCGAAGTGTCTCTCTTGGTCTGTCTCTTTTTTATTTTGCCATCTGGTACCCATTTTAATGAATCTAGTTGCATTCTGTTTCATTTATTATAAGTACATGTCTGACATATGTTTATCGTTTTCTTCTTATTGTTGTAGAACCATATTGATGTTTGGTGTCTTCTCTTACTTGATTGTTTGACTTGAATTCTTGCCAAACAATATTTTATAGTTTGCTTAAACATGTATTTTCAAATGTTTGTTTGTTTGTTTTGTGTTCGCTCCATTTTAACCATCACGGATATCCGTGCGATTTCCGTCGGGAGCGTGATTACGTTATGCCACCGTTATGCGCCGTGTAGGCCTAAAACATCCGATTTCGGCATACCTTGACAATTCGGGTGGGCTACCATTAGCCTGTGACAGCCTCTATATCTGTCTCCAGGCACGCGTAGTGGCGACTCTTCGCCCAGACGATTTTTGCTTTCGTCCCACTCGCACGAGGTGTTCCACTGTCTATGAACTTGCCTCGTGTAATTGGACGTGCTGTGCCTGTGCCCATTGGGTACTGAACCGTTTCTCATCCGTGAGCCTGGTTCCTTAAGGGGAAGAACTCAACAGAGGAGTTGGACCCTGGCTCTTTCGCCCTCTTCGCCGAGGTGTCATTCACCGACATCGTGTACACCTTGTCCACGTTCGAGTCTCACACCAAGCGTTTGAGATCAAGGCGTTCTCGAGCTGAGCGTCATTGTCCCAATAGCGCCTGAGCCCATCAGGTACGGAACCCTTTCTCTCTGCAAGTGTAGTTCCGGTATAGGAAACCTTGACAGTAGAGTTGGGCCAGGACTACCATCGTTGTCCCTTTCTTGCCTAAGCCCATCGGGTACAGAACCCTTTCTCTTCGCGAGCATATTTCTGGTTTAGGATGGCTCGACATTAGAGTTGGATTAGGTCTTCTTGCTTTACCAAACGCCAATGAATGGGTCTGGGTCTCTGCCTGTAAGGAACACAGGTAACTAGAAGCTAGCTCGAGCTGACGGAGTTTGTAGTTCCCCTTCCCCAGGGACTTTTTACTTTCTATTTGCAGTTCGCGATGCCCTCTAGTGCTGTTCTGCCCTTTCATTGTTTCATTGTACTCGGTATGAAATCTATTTGTCTCTCGCCGTGCATCTACCTTTACGTGAATTTTACATTGGCCGCCCCTCCAATGTTCGGACTGGACTGACTAGCTTCACTGTATGTCGACAGTGTCGCTATATGTGGTGATGCTGGTGGTGTCGGAGATATTGTTTGTATCTTGTGCAATCAAATCTCTTTCCATCTGCTACCTCCACATTCTCGGACACGATCCCCAAATGATTTTGCCAGAATCAGCTCGGGCTGCTGTATTTATGTTTCCAGGGTGCACCGCGTGGAGGTACATTTGGGATCTTGGTTATCTGCTAACCCTGGGTCCACCTAGAGCAATGTGTTCCCTTTGCACCCCATGTATTTTCAAAGAATGCATTTCTTCTCCAGTGCCTAGTTATCTTCCAACTTTCACAACTGTGCGTTAATACGGGTATTACATTGGAGTCAACACCCGTAGCTTGGTATATTTAATTATTATTTAAATTTTATTTCCAGTTGTTTATTTGGTGGTAGAATACACTAGATGCCAAAGCAATTCAATCATTTGTTACAATTCAGATGTTGAAGACAGATGTTGCATATGGCGCTGGTTGGTTGGCTGCTGATCTAGCCGTCCATGGACTCATGCCCGTTGACCCAACATAGGTCGCTGAATGATTAGTTTCGATGCTAGGTATTTGCATTTTGTGTTTTTCGGTTTGTAAGCATTGATTACACATATCATTGCAATCACTGTTTACACCCAAAAAATACACAGTTCAAATATGCAGCCTCTAAACTAGTCTTTTAGCGACCTGGGCAACATCTTGATTCAATGTATATCCCTTACATAAACACAATTTATTCTGGTAGTAGCGCATTACATTGGCGTCAAATCTAAAAAAGATTCCCTTCCCAATTGCCTCTATTTATTATCACCTACATTTTGACGAGGTATTTCTGTTTGTTAACAATGACTTCAGTTCGTTCTATTATGATCCAAAGACAACGCTGTACACATTTAATGTTGTATCCTATAATTTTCTTACTATAATACCCGACTAGATGTAATATGTCAAATGTAAATGTATTGTATTCCAGTCAACTACGTAAACAACATAGAATTAGAATACACCTGAACCTGTTTGCTTCCTTCATTCTGACTAACGGTTTCTGGATTGGATGGGACTATGTCGTTTTTCTAGACAGAATAGAGAATGCAAAAGAAGAAGCTATCCTGCACAGAGATACGGTAATTACTTTTATTTATATTCCACATAATCTTTTATCAAGGGGCAGGATAAAGTCTCCACCAATGAGATCTCGGTTCCCTGCATATCGTGTTGGATATCATGCTTCCAACAAGACGTTCTAGACTAAGTCACAGAAGTCTCATGTGTTTTGGGAATATCAAAAAGGTGAACAACAGCCATATCTGACAAGACATACTGAACTGGGAATTCTCAGATGGTGCTAGAAGAAGTGACAGACGAAAGTTCCGATACAAAGATGTATGCGAACCATAATGGATGCCTGTGTTATTGATTCGGACAGATGGGAAGACTGGCAGCTGATCGCTTATAGGAGGAGTCAGATATAAGATGCAACAGTCTAGCAATGACACTTTTCCATCTTATTCTGGAAAAGGAACAGCTTTCATGGATCGATATATTTAGCCATGAAAATACATGTTCGGCACGTATCCGATTAACTTCAGCTGTTACTTGCTTTCTTCAGATCATCTGCCAGGGCGAAAAAGACGATATAAAGTTGTATATATTCAAACAACAGCTTTTAACATAGGGTGACCAGATGCCCCTTTTTTTTCTTGGACACTCCTCTTTTTGGGGCTGTTATCCTAGTGTCCCAATGAAACTCAAATGTAACGTTTAATTGTCACTTTATCTCATTTCAGTCGCGTTTTTCCTCTTATTTAGAAATGTGACATGACCGCAGCACCTCTTGAAGCTTTTGAGTGTTCTAAATTTTTCAATTTTATCTCATGTCATATAGAATGTGTACACAATGGGGGATTACCCTCTGTTATATAAAACATATCTCCCGATAGTTACTATTCTTCATAGGATGTTTACATAATATTCTTCAGGAAGTCAATACAGTTTTAGGCGCTAAGTCTCCTGCATGATGACGAAAAGAAAGTGCACTTTCAGTAGAAACATCATAGAGGAATATCCCTTTTTGAAAAAAGACGCCAAATTAGTCAAGGTGTAATGTACCGTGTGTCATTACGTGTTTTTCATTGCCAATGGAGGTCGCTATAATGTAAAACAGAACTTGAAGATGCAGAAACATAGAATGATAGTAACTGCTAGCAGTTCAAGCCAAAGTATTTCATCTTTTTTTTACAAGAGATGAGACAAGGCAGGTAAATGAAAGTAAGCGTCTAGCGGCCTACGAAGCTATGTTTGCATTTCATGCAGTGAAACATAACCTTTCCTTGAGATCAATGGATTGTACCTCTGCAATAGTTAGAAATTTATTTGAAAATAAATTTACATGTGGGCGAACAAAGGTCAAATAATTTCTAGTAAATGTTCAGTTATAGTGTATACATTAAACATTAGGGATTTGAAGTTGAAACCGATCCTTGTTAGGTATTTTATTCAGGATAAAGGCATTCAAATCACGGTGATTGCGTTTCAAAACATAACTGGTGAAACAACAGAAATGCTTACAGATGACATCTTGAAAGTTTTGCAGAAACATCAATTGGCAGAAAACGTTATTGCATTTTCTGGTGATAAGTATAACACCAACATCGGTAGATACAACAGAGCTACTTCCAACAATATACTCGCAAGACTCAATACAGCCTTAAAAACCACATTCATGGTTATTGGTTGTGCTGCTCACATTGTCCACAATGGTGTTCAGACAAGTGCTGATATGTTGCCAGTTGACATTGAAACCGTTGTGAACAAAGTTTTTTCCGTAATTTCATATTTACTCAGCGAGAGTGGAGGAGTTGAAGAATTTCTGTGAATTTGTAGAAACATAATACACACATTTTCTTGGAAGTGTGAAAACTAGATGGCTATAAGTATTGCCAGTTGTGAGAAGGGTTATTGATATGTATGATTGACTCTATTTATTTTGTGTCTGTCACAAGATAAATGCCCTACACTACTGAAAACATTTTTTAATGATCAAAATTCATTACTTTGACTCAATTTCCTCCAAAGCTAGCTGAAAAATATTATCTGCAACAGTAATGAAAATAGAAGGCGATACAAATTTGGCAACTGAAGTGACAGAAAATCTAGACGTGTTGAGACAGAAAACAATGATTGGAAAAATTGAAAATTTCCACTCAAAATGACATCAATTATTTCTAAACTTAAAGATGAGGGTGAAAAAGAGTTCTTAGACGCCACACATTTATTCTACAATACTTCCCTAGAATATTTAAATAAGTGGATTTACCATTTCCAACTTTTCAATACATTTCACTGGATTAAGCTGGAGACTATATTTACTTGGACTGATGTTTCAACAAGTTTAAAAGCCATCAGTGACGTTGATCGCAATATTCCTGAATATTATTGATGAAGATGAACTATTCGACGAAATCAACCACATAAATAATATTATGAACAGCAAGATGGAAGAATGGAAGGCCACAAAAGCTGAAGTAGATACGAAATGGTGTATCGTATTTATAGTGTTACAGGAAAAAAGCCATCCAGTACACAAACATAGTGTAAGTTGTTGGATTTATTATGGCAATTTCAGGAACCAACGCTGCTGTGGAAATAATCTTTTCACTGGTAAGTACTTTGTGGACTCTGGTTTCGCATATGAGTGGTCCTGGGTTCTTTTCCCAGTTGAGGCGAAAATGTTTTTTCAGATCTCAACGGCTTCCGGGTCGACCCAGCCTTAAATGCGTACCAGATTAATCCGGGAAGTAAAGACTGCGAGGGAGAGGAGATGGCTACCGTCCTCATTTGCAGAGCCTCTGAAATGTGAAATCGCTAACATCTCACACCGCTACGGCATTAATAAATGCTATGGGTTACTTTACTTTTTTTACTTTGTGAACGGATGATATGTTAAAGAACTATTTAATTGCTAAGACTGAAGGAAATAATAGTGATAAAGACACATAGTTGGACTGTTTCATGCACAGAATTTCAAGAGTGAATCTCTAGAGATGAGGAACTTGTGACAAAATTAATTTCTACACATACATATTTGAATGATGTTGATGTTATACATTGTAGTGTAGTTCTTAATCATGTGGATTTTCCGCTGAAGACGGATGTATTAGGCCATTGGCGGAAATAAAACTTCAACACAACACATGTCCATTCTCTGGACTACATTCAACTGGAAATCTGTAGGGCCATTGTCCTGTTACAAGAGAAATCCAGCGGGAGTTTGAGAATGAACGCTGAAGAAGAAGAAGTCATGTGGACAAGTCTTATTTCTGTAAGTTATTATATCATAATACTGTTATGTTTATGCGTATAGATTATAATACATAAGTGCCATATATATTGAGAAAAAAAAATTGTCTGAAATACTTCTAAAATGTTAAAAATAATGTGACAACTCTATAATGCACCTCAATTATATATTATACGTGAAAAATAACGTGTTTAAATATTATATAAACTAATTGCATACTATTGTATTTATATGCTGCGCTTCCCCTTTGGTCCCCTTTTTTAAAGCTGATAAAAGCAGAAATGTCCCATTTTTGGGTCTAGGAAATCTGGTCACCAAATCATAACACAATCTAATATGTTAGAAATTCACATGAAACAAGTTAATTAGACAAATTATACGCTTGATTCTGACGTTATAACGAGTTGAAGTTGAATTGTACAAGTATGTGAAATTGTTTTAAGGATACGGTCCCAACAGCCATCGATATCTATTAATGATGTATGTCTATCTGCTGGCGCCCAATACTTGTTAAAGTTAGCAATTTCGAGTACAAAACGACACAAATAAGAGACATTCAAAGAATTTACTATGTTGCATACACGTGGAGACAAGACAGTTAAATTTTCAGAGGATCATTACTAGATCCATGTCATCATTTTTTGCTAGCTAAACAATTCTGAGATAGAGAGATAGTCTGGTAAACTACCACAGATGTATATTCTTTTAAGCAAAAATTCTGCAAGGTTTCGTCACGCTTCAAGGTAACATATAATTAAACAACGATCTACAAGGTTTAGTCACATTTACCAAGGCAACATATATTTAAACAAAATTGTTTAAGACATTATTTTAACGGAGTGATCAAGCATTGTATTTATACTTAATATACCGATGTTTCGTTATATTTCATTATGCTAATAACAAATTTAAATCTTACCTGTGGCAAATGCATCGTTCAGCCGGACATAGCCAACTTTAGACTGACCTTTGAGTGTATCTGAGCCTATATCCAATGAGACAATCCACCCAAACCATAACAACTATTTCAGTCACATACTGCAACATTCGTGATTTGTATGACCTTAGTTATATTAGACACATTGATTAATGGGTAAAATCCTTTAAAATTACTCACTTGACTATTCCCTTGATGTTCATTAACAGACTCACACAGTGTTATTATTATAACTTATTAATATCACAGGAATAGTTATCAATCGAGTCATTAAGCAGGCATGATTTACTATTAGCAAGTGGGTTTTATATTTTAAACGGTCATATGATATACAAATAGGATATACACAGGATAAAAGTGAATACTATAGTATTAAAACAGGTCCACCAATTCAAATATTTAGGTACAATGATTACATCAGATGGAAAAGTTCAACAGAAATAAGATGCAGAATAGGACAGGCAAAAACAACGTTCAGAAAAATGCAAAATATACTGTGTAATATGATCTTGTCATTAGAGGTGAGAAAGATAGTTCTGTAGTGATATATAACCCCTATAGTAACATACGGGTGCGAGTTTTGGACAATAAACAAACTGGAAAGTGGGAAATTAGAGGCAGCAGAGATGTGGTTCTCCCGACGAATGCTGATAATACCATGGACTGCAACAAAAACTAATGTAGAGGTGTTGAAAAAGCAACATGCGAAATGGACATTAATCAACAATATAAGAAACAGGCATTCTTCTTTGTTTTGGCCACTTCATGAGACAGGCAGGTTTAGAGGACATAGTCACATCAGGCAAAATTAAAGGCAACAGAGACAGAGGACGACAACGTGAGAAAATATTAGACAGGTTGACATCCTCGCACGGCAAGGAACAACAACGACTTTGATACATAATACGGTGGACAGAGAGCTGTGGAGAGCCATGACCACCTACGACAGCCGACATGGCACCTGATAATGATGATGACGATATGCAGGTGTCGATATTGATTGCTCCGCTTTCAGGTAACAAGAAGCGTGGTGCACGGAAATGACAGACCACACAGATAGAGGTAGACACCTGCTCTCCTGAGAACCTGTCTCATACTGTAGATAACGGCCAGAACAATATGTTCATATTATAAAGGTTATAAAAAGAAGTATACCGGCAATCTACAGAGTCACTACGCATTCATTTACAATGTTGGAAACATGGCGTCATATGAATTGTGAATATGTAGTGTGTACATGTATGGCATGGGTGCACTACGACTTTTTAGACACCTTATAATACGTGTATGAGTAGATGCATTAAATCACGAACATCTAGATATACAGGACAAAACACAGGCGTCATAGAAAATGTCCTTGCTATCAAAATTAGCCGGGATTTCATGGGCATTATTTACTACATCGTTCTCCTAAAATAGCCATGTTTACTGATCTGACACAGCGTTACTGATCTTGCCTGATATGACAGATTATTTGTTGATATACGTAAACTATGCGTCGCCAACCAATGAAAACCACGAAAATGGCAGCTTATGCCTAGATAAGTAAAGCTACATAAGATTACGATAAGATTAAGATTACTACATAAGCTACGAAAATGTTTTTTTTCAGATCGCAACCACTTCCTGGTCGATCCAGCCTTAAATGGGTACGGATTAATCCGGGAAGTAAAGACTGCGAAGGGAGATGAGATGGCTACCGCCACCATTTTCAGACCCACTAAAATGTGAGATCGTTAACATCTCACACCCATACGGACTATGGGTTAATTTACTTACTTACATATAAATACACTTATATAATATCATAAACACACATAAATAAATACATAACAATATGTCGTGGAATAACACAGTATAAATTCAATTGCATATTCGTACACAATTGACTTCATAACTTTTATTATCCAAATTAAAACTATTCATTTAATTAAAAGTAACGCGTCGGGTGATATTTCAATGTTATAAAGCTATGTGAGAAAATGCATAATTGTGTTCAAGAAAAAACTCATCAAAACCGCATATTATACCTGCTGAGATCCTCTGTTCGGGACAATACTTTTCAACCGACGGCATCAACATCTTCAGATGAGATTTACTAATTTGTGAAAATGATTTATGTGATCGGAAATATATACTTTCATTAAAAAAATTCTGAACACGAGAGAAATTTTTCCGTATACTCATGCTTCAGTCACATTACACCAGAATTTCTGTTTCAATGATTCGATCTTGTCCAGAAGATTGTATTTTATTATTTGTTGACATTTTTAGTGGTTGGTTCGGCTGGTTTATGTGAGATAATGTGTCACTGAGATACGATACGACATAACGTATACAATATAATAAAATTTAACAATGACTCTTACCACTATTACCTTAATTTGTTTCACTAGCACACAAAGTATAAGCATAGTGATCAATGAACATTTGGGAATATTAAAATAAGTCGTTAGGAAGGAGTAATTTTAAATTAACAATTTGGTCTCATAAGACAGCAAGTGAAAGATAATGTAGCATTGTGCCATGAGAACATCGATAATGGAAATGGCTGATAAAACAAGAAACAGAAGACTGAGGAAGGATATGATAACCTTCACCACACAGTATGGACTAAACGAAAAAGAAATGTATTGTATGTTTTAATCATATTTAAATCCTGCGATTATAGTTTCAATTTCGGCATTTTCGTCCACAGTTTCAAAAAGGATGCCGAATCATTTACATCATGACACGCTATTCATGGATGTGCAACTGTGTGTGGATGTGCATAGAAGGATTCCATTTGTATAGACTGATCAACCATGTCTTCGTAGCTCCTAAATCTATTTTAAGTTATTATTTCATTGGCTGGTGTGAGTATACTTTTAAAAGCATTGTTTGTGTTCATTTTAATGTCCAAAGTCATATTCAGTGATGCATACATATTGTCTTGTGTATGCGTGTGTGCTTGCGTGCGTACGTGTGTGTATGCGTGTGCCTGCGTGTATGTGTGTCCACAATATATATTCATATCTGTGGCCAATGCAGGTGTGCTGCCACGGGAAAGATAGTCGTTCAGAGTATCCACGATGAATATAACGGTCTGAAAATTATATGTCACTTAATATATATATATATATATATATTTATATATATAAATATATATATATATATATATATATATATATATATATATATATATATATATATATATATATATATATATGCTTGTATCTGTCAGTCTTCTGTTTACCGTGCCTTTTGTTAAGATAGGACACATGATCGCTTCTCTCCATGAATGTGGTACATTACCTATGCCCCAACTGTAGTTGTACATCTGTAGAAATCTATATATTGCTGGATGCCCTATGTTTTTTAAGCATGCCATTGGTAATGCCGTCCAGTCCTTGTGCGTCTCCATTTTTTAGTATTCTATAGATACGTTTAGTTCTTCTAACTGGGATAATTTAGACATGACATCTGGACAGTTTTTGTCGTTTTGCCGAAGTGGTTTTTTTGTTTCTATTTGTTAGCGAATTTTTCGTTGTCTGCATGCATTGACGGTAATGATAATTTCTTTTCTATAAGATTCTGCAAACATTGTCTGCTGTTTGGTGGCCAGTGCAGAGTTTACCTGTATTGTAATTGTCGCTGAGAGCTGATATCATCATGTATATGTTTGTTTCCACAATGTTCTTCCTTGCTTTTAAAAGTTTAATGTGTGTGTTTTCTCGTCCATTCTTCCCTGTGTTTATGTCTTTTCTTTATTGAACTTTGCTTTGGTATTGTGTATTGATCTGTGGTTTTGTTGTGATAGTTGCTTCTATTACGTTCTTCAGTGAGTTATCCCTGTAGTTTTTGTAATGTGTTCTCCAATATGGTACATGATTCTTCCTCGCTTCTATTGGTATTGTCTACTTAGCTGCTTTAAGTATTCATTTATTAAAATTCCTGCCAATTATGTTGATATCTCTACATGTTACTTGAATATCTCTTGTGAGTAGATGTGCTCCGTGTTTATATATGTGCTAGTTTGCTTTTTTGTAGCTCGATCTTGGGTTAGTTGGTACTGTAATTATGGTTTTGTTCACATGTATAATGATTGGGCGATTATCACTATCACCACACTGTTGACGTATTGTTATTTCTACTATTTCGGCCAGTTCTGGGGCGCAGAATGTCAGGTCTCGGGTAGAGATGCTATGCCATTTTTTTTTATAACAAGCTGCTGAATCATGTTGATTATTGGGGAGGATTACGTTTGTTGTAATTTTGCCAGTTATGTAGCTGCTCTCCTCTTCTGTCTAAATTAGTATGGCCCCAGCTTTAGGAGTGGCTATTAAAATCTCCCACTGCAAGGAAGTGTTTGTTGGAGATGTTAATACTAGTTATGTTTAATAGGATGCTATTTGGGCAGTAGAAGTTTAGTATGTGAAGTTCAAGCACAATTTTCTTTATGTGAATTATCGGATATTTAGCGCCTTCCTTGTTTTTTTTTAAATGTTCGTTTCTGTGTCACTAATATTATCTTAATCATTCGAACTTTCATGTCAACTCTAAAACATTGGTAACCTCGTATCTTTATGGGTAATTTTTTTATTGAGGTGGGTCTCATGTATGCAGCAAATACTTATATCTTTCTGGTGCAAGGTGTTTTCTATTTCTATTGTTTGTTTTGTTAATTTCCCTTACAATCCAGTGCATGGTGTTTAGAGGGGGTTTCGTTCTGTCTGTCTGGCCAGTCGCTTTCCTCTTCTTATCAATGTTTTAATGTCAATATTTTCACAAAATAGTAAGCACGAAATATGATATACACTGTCAGAATTCCAGCCTCTGATAGCTATAATACTAATTTGCTCTTTGCTAACTTTGTACGTGCTATCCTAATCACCTTCAAACGACAAAGGAATCTTTTTCAACAATTTACCACAAACTCTCACTGAAGCACTTTGGCGTTTAACCGTTATTATAGCTCCTTGAGGCAGCGATTCTCAAACGGAGCTATATAGCTCATAATGACTGCGAAAATTGACATGACGTATTTTATATTAAGGCTGAATATTAAGGGAAATACTGAATTGTTTAAGTGGATTCAGAAAGGTCACGTTATAAATTATTTTGAAGCACGATGTGTATTCTCATAAGCAAAGTACATATTGCAACAACAATATTTCATTAAACGTCGTCAAACATAAATTTGGGAATCCTGACCGACTTTAGCTTAAGGGATGTGGCCTAAACACATTCCTGCGTCAGAATATTTGATGACTCCATGGACCCAATTTTCTTTCTCCATTAATCACTATTTGTGCCAATGAAAAAAACCGATACGTCGAATCAGCAAAAAGTGACGAATCGGTCAGAGGTTAGCACACAATTCTTGTATAAAATCCAATGGTTTGAAAGTGGGACACGGACTGCCTATAGGTTGATAACCACTGATGTAACAGATATTTTAGAATGATTGTTGTGCTTTTATCCCTTGTGTATTGGTCTTGGCGTCCATATCTTTCTACTATGTTGTTCTACTCAAGTTGTATGTAGTCCAGTTTAGTGCTTTCTAGAAATTAAAGTAGATTTTACCACGTGTACACTCAATCACCCTGTTGAATTTTAGATCACCCTTCTTGTGTGTGAGAGGGCGTGCTAACATACGTGCCTGAGCGTGAGTATGTGAAGGCATTTTGTAGTAGTAGTGTTATGCCAGTTTAAAACCAGTTTTCCATATTCAAAAGCAATGTCAATGTATTTTGTAATTATCCTAGCAAATATATGCCTTTAGAGATGATATTATTTTGTTTGCTACTAGTTTTATACTAAACAATAGTTTTTAGTGGGTACTTTCTATTTTTTAAATATATACAATTTTTTTGTTAGGTATTGCATTTTTTTAAAAATATATTTTCCCCCCAAATAAGTGATTACTTCTGTTATGTGGTGTTTATTTTCTAAATAAAGTCGTTAGGAATTGTTGTTTTTTTCTAAGTACATTAAATGTCAATATTTTTTTCACTAGTTTGCGTGTCGCACATTTCAACAGCTACAGAACGCAATTCACGCTCCTTAAATCACATGATTTGGTATT
>CM067298.1:54182687-54314900 GCA_034231615.1 Meghimatium bilineatum
TGTGGTGGCTCTGACTGAAACACACGATCAGTATTAGCCTGTTCAGTTCGTTTCAAGTCATTCAATTTTTCTATATTTTCTGATGAGTTATTTGATTCGGCTATATGGCGGAGAGGTACAACATATGTCTCGAACAGCCAATGTGTCAGATTTAATTTCCGCTGTACACTCTGACCATTCCAAAAGAAATGACAAGTTACTTCCGTAAGTACTGCCTCGAAAATCACTGCAGATGAGTAACTATTTTATTATCTATATGTCCAGAGTAGTATATGCTACCACATTTTTTAGAAAACAATTAATGTGTTTATCTTATGTTGTAACGTGAATTATTGTTTGTATTATTATATAAAAATGGATTTAAAAGCCGTAGAAGATTGACTTCACTGTACTCGGTTTCCCATATGTACTCCGTCCCTCTCAACGAAGTGGCACGCCGCCTGCCGAGAGTACCAATCATAGCACGTAACTATGTAGCTTCAAATGATAATCCACAGGGATCTCCGAAAAAAATCCACCTTATAAACAAGACGACACGAGCCGGATTCGAACCCGTGACTTCTTGAACACAAGTTGAACAGCTTAACCACTACGCCAGGGAGATCCCCTGTATTATTAAATGCTTATGCCGATTCCAACCTTCATGACCCAAATTTATCATGAACTATTGTTTTTGTTCCCGGGGGTTGACATATTTCTTTCTACACATGTATCCCCTAAAATTATCACTTGATCTCACTAAACGTCAATAAGGCGATAAAACCTCGATTATATAAATATCAATTCCACATTATGTCACTGTGACGGTATGGTGCAAATCCCGTCTGTGATGGTCGTGGTGCCGGGCTCACATCCTGTCGAAGGCATTTGTGAATCCTGGCCATTCAGAAAGCAATAGCGAACTATTGAACATATTTATATTGCGAATAAAATCACTACAGACAATACTGCTGGGTTTTAATGGCTACGTCCTGAATATGATATGCTACCAACTCGTGTAACTATATATATATATATATATATATATATATATATATATATATATATATATATATATATATATATATATATATATATATATATATATATATATATATATATATATATATATATATATATATATTTCACTATAGATATATAAGGGAGGGGGGGATCTCTGGAATGCTTAGTGAGAAATATCCCAAAACTTTTGAGGGAAGGAAATCCCCTACATTGTGGTATATTCCAAAACATCACAATTATGTTTCAGTATAAAAAGAATCGCATGTGGGTTTTAGAATTAGAAAAACATCACATGTAGGCGTAGGTACACAACGCATCACATCTAGGCTTCAGTATAAAAAAAAGAATCACATGTAGACTTCAGTATAAAAAACATCACATGTCGGTTTCAGTACCAAAAAAAGCACATCTAGGTGAAAGTATAGAAAAGAATCGCATGTAGGTTTCAGTATAAAAAACAGCATATGTAGGTTTTAGTGCACACATCATTACATCTAACCTTCAGTATAAAAAAACAGCACATGTAGGCTTCATTATAAAAAGAGCAGTAGTTAACACATAGTTTTAATGTTTGTGAATCCTGAAATGGCCCCCGTCGAAGACGGATGTGTCTGGCGATTGGCGCATATAAAACAGCGACACAGCGCATTTCCTTTTTCAGGACTACATCCTGCTGGAAATCTAGTAGGACCATTGTCCTGCTACAAGGGAGATCCAACGGGAATTTGAGAATGAGCGCCGAAGAAGAAGAAGACATGGTCCAGGAGTCCAATCCGGGTTCAGAGAAACATATTGCTGTTTAAATAGGAATGAAGAAAGTCTTGAGATGAAGGAAAGTTGTCTACTTTTCCTCCATGTTTATCTTTTTTTAAGTTGCCTGCAGTGTTCTAATACGCGTAAATCTTGGAATACTCTCACAAATCTAACCATACCTTGATGGGCGGTCAATAATTGTGTTTTTGTAAATCCTTGGATAGATGTTGCGGTGCATGACATATATCTTAGAGTAGTTCTTGAAACGTGTTTTCTTGTCATTGACATAAACGCTGACCTACGTACAACTCGCTAGTCTATTTGGAATACCTCCGTCTGAAATGCGAACGACATCCCTGATCCAACTAAAGTATCACCTGATCCGCAAAGCATACCTACCGTGATTATTCGACTTTTAGAGGATATAAGTGCCATGGATGGGATCTTGTTATCATATATATTCAAGCTGTTTTCATTTATCGAATGTGCAAGTAATTAAAGCTTATGCTAGCATTTAGCCGCTAAAATGAATCAGCCATATGTGACTAACAGAAATATGAGATATGTTTCCCTATCAAAAAGAATCACACACAACAAAAATATGTAGCTAACAGTAAAAATAGGTGACTAGTATAAACAACAATTTTGAAAAAAAAAACCCTGCATCTTCCGCGTTCTGTCACCATTATCATCATCATGATCATAAGATTTGTGATTGTTAAGACGATGTTTTGTTGTTCATCAAGAATCATATCATATTATGTGTGTGAGTACCTTGTTTCATTAACATGTATCAACTGTTTTTTTTATATTGCAGAGAGCGTGGTGAGGAAACGTTGTGAGAGGAACGGAACATGGGCAAGAAATCCGATTAGTGGAATAGAGTGGACCGATTACTCAGCATGTACACCTTTGACGGTAGCGTATCAATAATTACTCATTATGTACGCCTTTGACAGTAGTTGTATCAAATATTACTCATCATGTACACTTTTGACAGTAATTGTATCAAATATTACTCAGCATGTACACCTTTGATGGTAATTTTATCAAATATTACTTACCATGTACACATTTGACAGTAATTGTATCAAATATTACTCATCATGTACACCTGTGATGGTAATTGTAATAAGTAATACTCACAATGTACAGTTTTGACGGTGTTGTATCAACTATTACTCATATGTACACTTTGGATGATAATTGTATCGGTTATCCTCGTATTAAATCATTCAAAAAGTGTTGCATATGCTATTATATCCAAGCATGAGAGAAAGAAAATAGAACGAGAGAGAGAGAGAGAAAAATAAAAAGCAACTTTTCATTTTTGCAATAATGAAATGTCTGGTGTGATATACACCATTGGCTGGTGTGTATGATACCTTAATCACTTCTACTGCGGTGCTTTAGCCCAGAGGTACGTATATTGTTTCAATGCTGGAGCCACATCAAGAATGTCTTGTTTTATCAAGGTCTAGTCATATCCGCTTTCAGAACGAATTAACAGGAATTTAAAAAAAAAAAAATTAGTATGATAATCATAAGGTCTGCTGTTAAAAAAGGTAAAGATATTGTTTTTACTGGTTCTCATCACAAAATCCTTGCTCCCGACAAAGATAATGATGTTCTTACCGGTTATCATCACAAAAACCTTGTTCCAAACAAAGATAAAGATGGTGTTCTTTCCGATTCTCATAACAAAGGCCTTGTTCACAACAAAGGTAAAGAAGTTTTTCTTACTGGTTCTCATCACAAAAGGGACACATAGATAATGTCCCTAAGTTAGTTTTTACTCTGCACATGCTGCACATGTATTATAACACACCAGTAAAGATAAACAGATTATGTCTATTATTTCACTGTTCAGCCGTGATCCTCAGCTACATAATATCTACTGGCTAATAGGAAATCACATTAATAACTTCAGATGATAAATGCAAGACCGAAATTATAAACAGAATAGGACAAGCAAAAGCAGCATTCCATAAAATGAAAAAATATCATATGCAACAAGTCCATATCGATGGATACTAGAAAACGTATTCTCAAATGCTACATTGAACAGTGCTACTCTATGGAAGTGAATCATGGACAATAAATAAGACATGACAAAAAGCATTGAAGGCAGCGGAAATGTGGTTTATTCGAAGAATGGTACGCATTCCTTGGACAGCAAAGATTACTAATGAAGAATGTGTTAGAAGATGGATGTGAAAAAAATGCATTATTGATAATATAAGAAAAAATACAGTCAACATTTATTGGACACATAATGAGAAGAGGAGGCATTGATAATATAGTGACAACAGTAAAGATAGAATGGTAAAGATAAAGGGAAAAACCCTGAGAAAAGATATATATATATCTGGGCTACTGAAATGTGAGGTTGTTAATATCTCACACACATACATCATTAATTAATGATATGAGTTAAATTTAATTATATTATTAAAATAATGTCACGTCTAAAGTAAAGGTATATTGTATATTTTCAGGATTTTCTAATTTACTATTATGCTGCGATGATCTGCCATATCATCAGTCTGCTATGTTTGATTTCTGCCTGCATCATTTTTCTACAATTTAAGTACGTTAATTTCACATTTATATATTTAAAATGGTATGTGATAGCTATATCATATTATCTGAAAGTCATTTGTCTCTCATAGGTAATTCTTCTTATCTGTCATATTTTCTAATTCGGTAGTCTTGCTTTCTTATTTCATTGTCTTGTTATTTTATAGATATGTCTTGTTTTTTAACAGACATGTCGTGCTATTTGATAGAAATGGCTTCTTATTTATTAGTCCTATCATCACACTTGATGGCTATGTATTCGTATATGTTAGTTGTCTTCATATTTAGTAGTTATGAATTAATATTTGATAGCCATGTCTTGGAATGTGATAACAATCTCTTCTTATTTGATAAAAATGTATTGTTATTTGAAAGTAATGTCTTCTTATTTTCATGATTTCTTATTTCATAGACATGTATTTTTATCTGTTAGAGATATCTTCTTATTTGAGATTTATTTTTTCTAGAATCGTGTACTAACTTAACGGAACGGAGATACGTAATGGATAATTCATTAGCATTGCAATTTGATCTTTATTTTATGACTTACGGAACACACCATCATTGGGAATTATGTGTGTGTTTTATCAACAGTTTATAATCATGAATGTTTTTTAAAATGTGCGTTCAATTTCTTAAATTATAAAGATACATTTTTGAAATTTGCCAATAATGACTGAGCTTCCGTGTATTCTTCTATTATACTCTAAATAAACAGCCGTAGTCAAAAGTTACACTAATAATTTATTCTATCTAGATTCTTTCAGCGCCAAATAAACCAGAAACCAGAGCTCTCCAGTTCAAGCAATGTGATGCTACTGTGTGTAATTCTTGCATACTGTTCAGGACCATATACACTCTTTGATGGTTGTTCTGTGAAGTGTCTCTCTTGGTCTGTCTCTTTTTTATTTTGCCATCTGGTACTCATTTTAATGAATCTAGTTGCATTCTGTTTCATTTATTATAAGTACATGTCTGATATATGTCTATCGTTTTCTTCTTATTGTTGTAGAACCATATTGATGTTTGGTGTCTTCTCTTACTTGATTGTTTGACTTGAATTCTTGCCAAACAATATTTTATAGTTTGCTTAAACATGTATTTTCAAATGTTTGTTTGTGGGTTTTGTGTTCGCTCCATTTTAACCATCACGGATATCCGTGCGATTTCCGGGAGCGTGATTACATTGTGCCACCGTTATGCGCCTTGTAGGCCTAGCACATCCGATTTCGGCATGCCTTGACTATTTGGGTGGGCTACCCTTAGCCTGTGACAGCCTCTATATCTGTTTCCAGGCACGCGTAGTGGCGACTTTTCGCCCAGACGATTTTTGCTCTCGTCTGACTCGCATGAGGTGTTCCATGTCTATGAACTTGCCTCGTGTAATTGGACGTGCTGTGCCTGTGCCCATTGGGTACTGAACCGTTTCTCATCCGTGAGCCTGGTTCCTTAAGGGGAAGAACTCAACAGAGGAGTTGGACCCTGGCTCTTTCGCCCTTTTAGCCGAGGTGTCATTCACCGACATCGTGTACCCCTTGTCCAAGTTCGAGTCTCACACCACGCGTTTGAGAGCAAGGCGTTCTTGAGCTGAGCGTCCTTGTCCCAATAGCGCCTGAGCCCATCAGGTACTGAACCCTTTCTCTCTTCAAGTGTATTACCGGTGTAGGAAGACCTGACAGTAGAGTTGGGCCAATGCTAAATCGTTGTCCCTTTTGTGCCTGAGCCCATCGGGTACGGAACCCTTTCTCTCTGCAAGTGTACTTCCGGTATAGGAAACCTTGACAGTAGAGTTGGGCTAGGACTACCATCGTTGTCCCTTTCTTGCCTAAGCCTATCGGGTACAGAACCCTTTCTCTTCGCGAGCATATTTCCGGTTTAGGAAGGCTCGACATTAGAGTTGGATTAGGTCTTCTTGCTTTACCAAACGCCAATGAATGGGTCTGGGTCTCTGCCTCTAAGGAACACAGGTAACTAGAAGCTCGCCTCAATTGACGGAGCTTGTAGTTCCCCTTTCCTAGGGACTTTTCACTTTCTATTTGCAGTTCGCGCTGCCCTCTAGCGCTGTTCTGCCCTTTCATTGTTTCATTGTACTCGGTATGAAATCTATTTGTCCCTCGCCATGCATCTACCTTTACGTGCATTTTACATTGGCCGCCCCTCCAATGTTCGGACTGGACTGACTTGCTTCACTGTATGTCGATAGTGTCGCTATATGTGGTGATGCTGGTGGTGTCGGAGATATTGTCTGTCTCTTGTGCAGTCAAATCTCTTTCCATCTGCTACCTCCACATTCTCGGACACGATCCCCAAATGATTTGGCCAGAATCAGCTAGAGCTGCTGTATTTCTGTTTCCAGGGTGCACCGCGTGGAGGTACATTTGGGATCTTGGTTATCTGCTAACCCTGGGTTCGCCTAGAGCAATGCGTTCCCTTGCACCCCATGTTTTTTTAAATGAATGTATTTCTTCTCCAGTGCCTTGTTATCTTCCAACTTTCACAACATTGCGTTAATACGGGTATTACATTGGAGTTGAACACCCGTAGCTTGGTATATTTAATTATTATTTATATTTTATTTTATTTCCAGATGTTTATTTGGTGGTAGAATACACTAGATGCCAATGCAATTCAATCATTGGTTACAATTCAGATGTTGAAGACAGATGTTGCATATGGCGCTGATTGGTTGGCTACTGATCTAGCCGTCCATGGACTCATGCCCTTTGACCCAACATAGGTCGCTGAATGATTAGTTTCGATGCTAGGTATTTGCCTTTTGTGTATTTCGGTTTGTAAGCATTGAAAGCATTACAAACATCATTGCAATCACTGCTTACACCCAAAAAATACACAGTTCAAATATGCAGCCTCTAAACTAGTCTTTTAGCGACCTGGGCAACATCTTGATTCAATGTATATCCCTTACATAAACACAATTTATTCTGGTAGTAGCGCATTACATTGGCGTCAAATCTAAAAAAGCGTCCCTTCCCAATTGCCTCTATTTATTATCACCTACATTTTGACGAGGTATTTCTGTTTGTTAACAATGACTTCAGTTCGTTCTATTATGATCCAAAGACAACGTTGTACACATTTAATGTTGTATCCTATAATTTTCTTACTATAATACCCGACTAGATGTAATATGTCAAATGTAAATGTATTGTATTCCAGTCAACTACGTAAACAACATAGAATTAGAATACACCTGAACCTGTTTGCTTCCTTCATTCTGACTAACGGTTTCTGGATTGGATGGGACTATGTCGTTTTTCTAGACAGAATAGAGAATGCAAAAGAAGAAGCTATCCTGCACAGAGATACGGTAATTACTTTTATTTATATTCCACATAATCTTTTATCAAGGGGCAGGATAAAGTCTCCACCAATGAGATCTCGGTTCCCTGCATATCGTGTTGGATATCATGCTTCCAACAAGACGTTCTAGACTAAGTCACAGAAGTCTCATGTGTTTTGGGAATATCAAAAAGGTGAACAACAGCCATATCTGACAAGACATACTGAACTGGGAATTCTCAGATGGTGCTAGAAGAAGTGACAGACGAAAGTTCCGATACAAAGATGTATGCGAACCATAATGGATGCCTGTGTTATTGATTCGGACAGATGGGAAGACTGGCAGCTGATCGCTTATAGGAGGAGTCAGATATAAGATGCAACAGTCTAGCAATGACACTTTTCCATCTTATTCTGGAAAAGGAACAGCTTTCATGGATCGATATATTTAGCCATGAAAATACATGTTCGGCACGTATCCGATTAACTTCAGCTGTTACTTGCTTTCTTCAGATCATCTGCAAGGGCGAAAAAGACGATATAAAGTTGTATATATTCAAACAACAGCTTTTAACATAGGGTGACCAGATGCCCCTTTTTTTTCTTGGACACTCCTCTTTTTGGGGCTGTTATCCTAGTGTCCCAATGAAACTCAAATGTAACGTTTAATTGTCACTTTATCTCATTTCAGTCGCGTTTTTCCTCTTATTTAGAAATGTGACATGACCGCAGCACCTCTTGAAGCTTTTGAGTGTTCTAAATTTTTCAATTTTATCTCATGTCATATAGAATGTGTACACAATGGGGGATTACCCTCTGTTATATAAAACATATCTCCCGATAGTTACTATTCTTCATAGGATGTTTACATAATATTCTTCAGGAAGTCAATACAGTTTTTAAGTCTCCTGCATGATGACGAAAAGAAAGTGCACTTTCAGTAGAAACATCATAGAGGAATATCCCTTTTTGAAAAAAGATGCCAAATTAGTCAAGGTGTAATGTACCGTGTGTCATTACGTGTTTTTCATTGCCAATGGAGGTCGCTATAATGTAAAACAGAATTTGAAGATGCAGAAACATAGAATGATAGTAACTGCTAGCAGTTCAAGCCAAAGTATTTCATCTTATTTTTACAAGAGATGAGACAAGGCAGGTAAATGAAAGTAAGCGTCTAGCGACCCACGAAGCTATGTTTGCATTTCATGCAGTGAAACATAACCTGTCCTTGAGATCAATGGATTGTACGTCTGCAATAGTTAGAAATTTATTTGAAAATAAATTTACATGTGGGCGAACAAAGGTCAAATCATTTCTAGTAAATGTGCAGTTATAGTGTATACATTAAACATTAGGGATTTGAAGTTGAAACCGATCCTTGTTAGGTATTTTATTCAGGATAAAGGCATTAAAATCAAGGTGATTGCGTTTCAGAACATAACTGGTGAAACAACAGAAATGATTACAGAGGACATCTTGAAAATTTTGCAGAAACATCAATTGGCAGAAAACGTTATTGCATTTTCTGGTGATAAGTATAACACCAACTTCGGTAGATACAACAGAGCTACTTCCAACAATATACTCGCAAGACTCAATACAGCCTTAAAAACCACATTCATGGTTATTGGTTGTGCTGATCACATTGTCCACAATGGTGTTCAGACAAGTGCTGATATGTTGCCAGTTGACATTGAAACCGTTGTGAACAAAGTTTTTCCGTAATTTCATATTTACTCAGCGAGAGTGGAGGAGTTGAAGAATTTCTGTGAATTTGTAGAAACATAATACAAACATTTTCTTGGAAGTGTGAAAACTAGATGGCTATAAGTATTGCCAGTTGTGAGAAGGGTTATTGATATGTATGATTGACTCTATTTATTTTGTGTCTGTCACAAGATAAATGCCCTACACTACTGAAAACATTTTTTAATGATCAAAATTCATTACTTTGACTCAATTTCCTCCAAAGCTAGCTGAAAAATATTATCTGCAACAGTAATGAAAATAGAAGGCGATACAAATTTGGCAACTGAAGTGACAGAAAATCTAGACGTGTTGAGACAGAAAACAATGATCGGAAAAATTGAAAATTTCCACTCAAAATGACATCAATTATTTCTAAACTTAAAGATGAGGGTGAAAAAGAGTTCTTAGACGCCACACATTTATTCTACAATACTTCCCTAGAATATTTAAATAAGTGGATTTACCATTTCCAACTTTTCAATACATTTCACTGGATTAAGCTGGAGACTATATTTACTTGGACTGATGTTTCAACAAGTTTAAAAGCCATCAGTGACGTTGATCGCAATATTCCTGAATATTATTGATGAAGATGAACTATTCGACGAAATCAACCACATAAATAATATTATGAACAGCAAGATGGAAGAATGGAAGGCCACAAAAGCTGAAGTAGATACGAAATGGTGTATCGTATTTATAGTGTTACAGGAAAAAAGCCATAGTACACAAACTTAGTGTAAGTTGTTGGATTTGTTATGGCAATTTCAGGAACCAACGCTGCTGTGGAAATAATCGTTTCACTGGTAAGTACTTTGTGGACTCTGGTTTCGCATATGAGTGGTCCTGGGTTCTTTTCCCAGTTGGGGCGAAAATGTTTTTTCAGATCTCAACGGCTTCCGGGTCGACCCAGCCTTAAATGGGTACCGGTTTAATCCGGGAAGTAAAGACTGCGAGGGAGAGGAGATGGCTACCGTCCTCATTTGCAGAGCCTCTGAAATGTGAAATCGCTAACATCTCACACCGCTACGGCATTAATAAATGCTATGGGTTACTTTACTTTTTTTACTTTGTGAACGGATGGTATTTTAATGAACTATTTAATTACTAAGACTGAAGGAAATAATAGTGATACAGACACATAGTTGGACTGTTTCATGCACAGAATTTCAAGAGTGAATCTCTAGAGATGAGGAACTTGTGACAAAATTAATTTCTACACATACATTCTAAATTTCTACACATACATATTTGAATGATGTTGATGTTATACATTGTAGTGTAGTTCTTAATCATGTGGATTTTCCGCTGAAGACGGATGTATTGGGCCATTGGCGGAAATAAAACTTCAACACAACACGTCCATTCTCTGGACTACATTCAACTGGAAATCTGTAGGGCCATTGTCCTGTTACAAGAGAAATCCAGCGGGAGTTTGAGAATGAATGCTGAATAAGAAAATGTCATGTGGACAAGTCTTATTTATGTTTATACTGTTATGTTTATGCGTATAGATTATAATACATAAGTGCCATATATATTGAAAAAAATAATTGTCTGAAATACTTGTAAAATGTTAAAAATAATGTGACAACTCTATAATGCACCTCAATTATATACTATACGTGAAAAATAACGTTTTTAAATATTATATATACTAATTGCATACTATTGCACTTAATGCTGCGCTACCCCTTTGGTCCCCTTTTTAAAGCTGGTAAAAGCAGAAATGTAACATTTTTGGGTCTAGGAAATCTGGTCACCAAATCATAACACAAGCTAATATGTTAGAAATTCACATGAAACAAGTTAATTAGACAAATTATACGCTTGATTCTGACGTTATAACGAGTTGAAGTTGAATTGTACAAGTATGTCAAATTGTTTTAAGGATACGGTCGCAACAGCCATCGATATCTATTAATGATGTATGTCTATCTGCTGGCGCCCAATACTTGTTAAAGTTAGCAATTTCGAGTACAAAACGACACAAATAAGAGACATTCAAAGAATTTACTATGTTGCATACACTTGGAGACAAGAAAGTGAAATTTTCAGAGGATCATTACTAGATCCATGTCATCATTTGTTGCTAGCTAAACAATTCTGAGATAGAGAGATAGTCTGGTAAACTACCACAGATGTATATTCTTTTAAGCAAAAATTCTGCAAGGTTTCGTCACGCTTCAAGGTAACATATAATTAAACAACGATCTACAAGGTTTAGTCACATTTACCAAGGCAACATATATTTAAACAAAATTGTTTAAGACATTATTTTAACGGAGTGATCAAGCATTGTATTTATACTTAATATACCGATGTTTCGTTATATTTCATTATGCTAATAACAATTTAAATCTTAGCTGTGGCAAATGCATCGTTCAGCCGGACATATCCAACTTTAGACTGACCTTTGAGTGTATCTGAGCCTATATGCAATGAGACAATCCACCCAAACCATAAAAACTATTTCAGTCACATACTGCAACATTCGTGATTTGTATGACCTTAGTTATATTAGACACATTGATTAATGGGTAAAATCCTTTAAAATGACTCACTTGACTGTTCCCTTGATTTTCATTAACATACTCACACAGTGTTATTATTATAACTTATTAATATCACAGGAATAGTTATAAATCGAGTCATTAAGCAGGCATGATTTACTATTAGCAAGTGGGTTTTATATTTTAAACGGTCATATGATATACAAATAGGATATATACACACGATAAAAGTGAATGCTATAGTATTAAAACAGGTCCACCAATTCAAATATTTAGGTACAATGATTACATCAGATGTAAGAAGTTCAACAGAAATAAGATGCAGAATAGGACAGTCAAAAACAACGTTCAGAAAAATGAAATATATACTGTGTAATATGATCTTGTCATTAGAGGTGAGAAAGATAGTTCTGTAGTGATATATAACACCTATAGTAACATATGGGTGCGAGTTTTGGGACAATAAACAAAATGGAAAGTAGGAAATTAGAGGCAGCAGAGATGTGGTTCTACAGACGAATGCTGATAATACCATGGGCTGCAACAAAAACTAATATAGAGGTGTTGAAAAAGCCAAATGGGAAAATTGACAATAATCAACAATATAAGAAAAAGGCATTCTTCTTTGTTTTGGTCACTTCATGAGACAGGCAGGTTTAGAGGACACAGTCACAGCAGGCAAAATTAAAGGCAACAGAGACAGAGGGTGACAACGTGAGAAAATATTAGACAGGTTGACATCCTCGTAGGGCAAGGAAACAACAACGACTTTGATACATAATACGGTGGACAGAGAGCTGTGGAGAGCCATGACCACCTACGACAGCCGACATGGCACCTGATAATGATGATGACGATATGCAGGTGTCGATATTGATTGCTCCGCTTTCAGGTAACAAGAAGCGTGGTGCACGGAAATGACAGACCACACATATAGAGGTAGACACCTGCTCTTCTGAGAACCTGTCTCATACTGTAGATAACGGCCAGAACAATATGTTCATATCATAA
This sequence comes from Meghimatium bilineatum, assembly GCA_034231615.1. Classification (NCBI taxonomy): domain Eukaryota; kingdom Metazoa; phylum Mollusca; class Gastropoda; order Stylommatophora; family Philomycidae; genus Meghimatium; species Meghimatium bilineatum. Next base: position 54,195,596 of record CM067298.1, read on the forward strand.
AGGTTATAAAAAGAAGTGTACCGGCAATCTACAGAGTCACTACGCATTCATTTACAATGTTGGAAACACGGCGTCATATGAATTGTGAATATGTAGTGCGTACATGTATGGCATGGGTGCACTACGACTTTTTAGACACCTTATAATACGTGTATGAGTAGATGCATTAAATCACGAACATCTAGATATACAGGACAAAACACAGGCGTCATAGAAAATGTCCTTGCTACCAAAATTAGCCGGGATTTCATGGACATTATTTACTACATCGTTCTCCTAAAATAGCCATGTTTACTGATCTGACACAGCGTTACTGATCTTGTCTGATATGACAGATTATTTGTTGGTATACGTATACTATGCGTCGCCAACCAATGAAAAACACGAAAATGGCAGGTTATGCTTAGATAAGTAAAGCTACATAAGATTACGATAAGATTAAGATTACTACATAAGCTACGAAAATGTTTTTTTTTCAGATCGTAACCACTTCCTGGTCGATCCAGCCTTAAATGGGTACGGATTAATCCGGGAAGTAAAGACTGCGAAGGTAGATGAGATGGCCACCGCCACCATTTTCAGATCCACTAAAATGTGAGATCGTTAACATCTCACACCCATACGGACTATGGGTTAATTTACTTACTTACATATAAATACATTTATATAATATCATAAACACACATAAATAAATACATAACAATATGTCGTGGAATAACACAGTATAAATTTAATTGCCTCTTCGTACACAATTGACTTCATAACTTTTATTATCCAAATTGAAACTATTCATTTAATTAAAAGTAACGCGTCGGGTGATATTTCAATGTTATAATAGCTATGTGAGAAAATGCATAATTGTGTTCAAGAAAAAACTCATCAAAACCGCATATTATACCTGCTGAGATCCTCTGTTCGGACAATACTTTTCAACCGACGGCATCAACATCTTCAGATGAGATTTACTAATGTGTGAAAATGATTTATGTGATCGGAAATATATACTTTCATTAAAAAAATTCTGAACACGAGAGAAATTTTTCCGTATACTCATGCTTCAGTCACATTACACCAGAATTTCTGTTTCAATGATTCGATCTTGTCCAGAAGATTGTATTTTGTTATTTGTTGACATTTTAGTGGTTGGTTCGGCTGGTTTATGTGAGATAATCTGTCACTGAGATACGATACGACATAACGTATACAATATAATAAAATTTAACAATGACTCTTACCACTATTACCTTAATTTGTTTCGCTATCACACAAAATATAAGAATAGTGATCAATGAACATTTGGGAATATTAAAATAAGTCGTTAGGAAGGAATAATTTTAAATTAACAATTTGGTCTCATAAGACAGCAGGTGAAAGATAATGTAGCATTGTGCCATGAGAACATCGATAATGGAAATGGCTGATAAAACAAAAACAATAAGACTGAGGAAGAATATGATAACCTTCACCACACAGTATGGACTAAACGAAAAAGAAATGTATTGTATGTTTTAATAATATTTAAATCCTGCGATTATAGTTTCAATTTCGGCATTTTCGTCCACAGTTTCAAAAGGGATGCCGAATCATTTACATCATGACACGCTATTCATGGATGTGCAACTGTGTGTGGATGTGCATAGAAGGATTCCATTTGTATAGACTGATCAACCATGTCTTCGTAGCTCCTAAATCTATTTTAAGTTATTATTTCATTGGCTGGTGTGAGTATACTTTTAAAAGCATTGTTTGTGTTCATTTTAATGTCCAAAGTCATATTCAGTGATGCATACATATTGTCTTGTGTATGCGTGTGTGCTTGCGTGCGTACGTGTGTGTATGCGTGTGCCTGCGTGTATGTGTGTCCACAATATATATTCATATCTGTGGCCAATGCAGGTGTGCTGCCACGGGAAAGATAGTCGTTCAGAGTATCCACGATGAATATAACGGTCTGAAAATTATATGTCACTTAATATATATATATATATATATTTATATATATAAATATATATATATATATATATATATATATATATATATATATATATATATATATATATATGCTTGTATCTGTCAGTCTTCTGTTTACCGTGCCTTTTGTTAAGATAGGACACATGATCGCTTCTCTCCATGAATGTGGTACATTACCTATGCCCCAACTGTAGTTGTACATCTGTAGAAATGTATATATTGCTGGATGCCCTATGTTTTTTAAGCATGCCATTGGTAATGCCGTCCAGTCCTTGTGCGTCTCTATTTTTTTAGTATTCTATAGATACGTTTAGTTCTTCTAACTGGGATAATTTAGACATGACATCTGGACAGTTTGTGTCGTTTTGCCGAAGTGATTTTTTTTCTTTTTCTTAGCGAATTTTTCGTTGTCTGCATGCACTGACGGTAATGATAATTTCTTTTCTATAGGATTCTGCAAACATTGTCTGCTGTTTGGTGGCCAGTTCAGAGTTTACCTGTATTGTAATTGTTGCTGAGAGCTGATATCATCATGCAGTTGTTTGTTTCCACAATGTTCTTCCTTGCTTTTAAAAGTTTAATGTGTGTGTTTTCTCGTCCATTCTTCCCTGTGTTTATGTCTTTTCTTTATTGAACTTTGCTTTGGTATTGTGTATTGATCTGTGGTTTTGTTGTGATAGTTGCTTCTATTACGTTCTTCAGTGAGTTATCCCTGTAGTTTTTGTAATGTGTTCTCCAATATGGTACATGATTCTTCCTCGCTTCTATTGGTATTGTCTACTTAGCTGCTTTAAGTATTCATTTATTAAAATTCCTGCCATTTATGTTGATATCTCTACATGTTACTTGAATACCTCTTGTGAGTAGGTGTGCTCCGTGTTTATATATGTGCTAGCTTGCTTTTTTGTAGCTCGATCTTGGGTTAGTTGGTACTGTAATTATGGTTTTGTTCACATGTATAATGATTGGGCGATTATCACTATCACCACACTGTTGACGTATTGTTATTTCTACTATTTCGGCCAGTTCTGGGGCGCAGAATGTCAGGTCTCGGGTAGAGATGCTATGCCATTTTTTTATAACGAGCTGCTGAATCATGTTGATTATTGGGGAGGATTACGTTTGTTGTAATTTTGCCAGTTATGTAGCTGCTCTCCTCTTCTGTCTAAATTAGTATGGCCCCAGCTTTAGGAGTGGCTATTAAAATCTCCCACTGCAAGGAAGTGTTTGATGGAGATGTTAATACTAGTTATGTTTAATAGGATGCTATTTGGGCAGTAAAAGTTTAGTATGTGAAATTCAAGCACAATTTTCTTTATGTGAATTATCGGATATTTAGCGCCTTCCTTGTTTTTTTTTAAATGTTCGTTTCTGTGTCACTAATATTATCTTAATCATTCGAACTTTCATGTCAACTCTAAAACATTGGTAACCTCGTATCTTTATGGATAATTTTTTTATTTAGGTGGGTCTCATGTATGCAGCAAATACTTATATCTTTCTGGTGCAAGGTGTTTTCTATTTCTATTGTTTGTTTTGTTAATTTCCCTTACAATCCAGTGCATGGTGTTTAGAGGGGGTTTCGTTCTGTCTGTCTGGCCAGTCGCTTTCCTCTTCTTATCAATGTTTTAATGTCAATATTTTCACAAAATAGTAAGCACGAAATATGATATACACTGTCAGAATTCCAGCCTCTGATAGCTATAATACTAATTTGCTCTTTGCTAACTTTGTACGTGCTATCCTAATCACCTTCAAACGACAAATGAATCTTTTTCAACAATTTACCACAAACTCTCACTGAAGCACTTTGGCGTTTAACCGTTATTATAGCTCATTGAGGCAGCGATTCTCAAACGGCGCTATATAGCTCATAATGACTGCGAAAATTGACATGACGTATTTTATATTAGGGCTGAATATTAAGGGAAACACTGAATTGTTTAAGTGGATTCAGAAAGGTCACGTTATAGATTATTTTGAAGCACGATGTGTATTCTCATAAGCAAAGTACATATTGCAACAACAATATTTCATTAAACGTCCTCAAACAGAAATTTGGGAATCATGACCGACTTTAGCTTAAGGGATGTGGCCTAAACCCGTTCCTGCGTCAGAATATATGATGACTCCATGGACCCAATTTTCTTTCTCCATTAATCACTATTTGTGCCAATGAAAAAACCGATACGTCGAATCAGCAAAAAGTGACGAATCGGTCAGAGGTTAGCACACAATTCTTGTATAAAATCCAATGGTTTGAAAGTGGGACACGGACTGCCTATACGTTGATAACCACTGATGTAACAGATATTTTAGAATTATTGCTGTGCTTTTATCCCTTGTGTATTGGTCTTGGCGTCCATATCTTTCTACTATGTTGTTCGACTCATGTTGTATGTAGTCCAGTTTAGTGCTTTCTAGGAATTAAAGTAGATTTTACCACGTGTACACTCAATCAACCTGTTGAATTTTAAATCATCCTTCTTGTGTGTGAGAGGGCGTGCTAACATACGTGCCTGAGCGTGAGTATGTGAAGGCATTTTGTAGTAGTAGTGTTATGCCAGTTTAAAACCAGTTTTCCATATTCAAAAGCAATGTCAATGTATTTTGTAATTATCCTAGCAAATATATGCCTTAGAGATGATATTATTTTTTCGTTTGCTACTAGTTTTATACTAAACAATAGTTTTTATTGGGTGCTTCTTTTTTTAAATATATACAATTTTTTTGTTAGGTATTGCGTTTTTTTCAAATATATTTTTTCCCCAAATAAGTGATAACTTCTGTTATTTGTGTTTATTTTCTAAATAAAGTCCTTAGGAATTGTTGTTTTTTTCTAAGTACATTAAATGTCAATATATTTTTCACTAGTTTGCGTGTGGCAAATTTCAACAGCTACAGAACGCAATTCACGCTCCTTAAATCACATGATTTGGTATTCGCTATTAAAGGACTTAACGAATTTTATAAATAAGAAGAAATAAATGAGGATATATATCTACTGGTAAATTGAGTATGAAGGAAGAAACAAAATTGCTCTATGATATGCATAATTAACCCCTTTTCTGGGCAAGTCTAGGCACTTAAAGTGCTCCCTTTTATGAGATATAACATTTCAAATACCGGATTGGAACATTTGCTAACTCAGTAAGAACAGAAAGAAAAGTCAAGAATAACGAAGGCTAGGGCAATCGATATACATCATGTGAATATACTGACTGAAACAAAAATAGGCCCCAATCTGAGGCTTTCAATAGAAAGGTAATTGTTATATTTGTGAATGGCTGAGTCATTTTTAATAACAAGCTCAACCTCAAAATATATTACAATCATTTGTGAACAATTGCTTCAGGAATGTTTAAGTTATTTAAAAAGTACAATTAAGATAATAATCGAAAAAGGCTTGAATGAAAACAGGGCATGAAAAATAAACTGCTTGTCTATAATACATCGCGAGTGGGAAATGGAGGTAAATTTGACACATTCTGAGGAAGATGGAAACTGTCTTGTAAGATAATCATTCACACAGAATCTTCAGGGAAAGAGAAGGCATAGAAAACATTGAACATCTTGGAGAACAGACTGTAACTCTTCTCAATGATATAAACATCAAAATGAAATATAAGCGCATGGTGAGAAATTGTCCGTGACATTTGCCCTTAAGGGTCATGGTCTTGATTGACTGATTGAAATGACGATTCAATAAATTCAACTGAAAATATAATACAGGGATCATGGCAGTAAAGATTTGAATAACTCTAGTCAAAAGCTGTTACATATATATATATATATATATATATATATATATATATATATATATATATATATATATATATATATATATATATATATATATATATATATATATATATATGTATATATATACAATTTATTGTCCTTTTTTAAAATTAAATTAAAACTATTTATTCCTGTCTGTGACATATCGAGAATGTGGTCTTCTGAATGGATGCTGAGAACAATTCGAGAATCTTGGAGACTTCACCTTCTGCAGCCAAGAACATCTTTAAATAACTCTGTAATATCTCTTGTCTATCGTCATGAGCGACTTTATTCTTGTTATCATTACTCTTGTTTTACATTACTAATGTTTTAATAATATTACATATCTCTATATAACAAAAACATTGTGTGTATATACGATGTTTAGGGGCACATACTATTCTAGTTTAATATGACCTAACACGTTTTTATATTTCTTTTTTGTCCGGACTTAATGTCAATATCTTGTTTTTGTATGATCTCACTTTGAAAAGAAGGTTTCTCTTCGATCAATCAATATACATGAGATAAAGATTAATAAGTGTTACACGAGGTGCCTAAGTAAAACAACGAACAGAACAAGAAGTGATCATTTCATAAATAAGGAGAACACAAGAACTTTTGTAGAAACGTCATTGATCAAATATTTTGAAAATCAGAGATTGAAATGGTACATATACTTGTTGAGAACTAACACATACTAGCCAGCAAGAAAAAACATAAAACATAAAAATGAATGAATGGCGACCAAAACGTGGCATAACCCGAAAATAGATCAACATGACAACTTGCGACGCTTTTACAGCAAATAGGAGAAAATGCTATAGAGACATTAAATATAGAAAAAGAATGATATAACAATACCGGACTTATAATGTATTTATGAAATCTATACTCGTTTCCATATATATTTTTCTACAGTGGCTCCAACATTGCCTATAGGTATTTACGGTGTGGTAAGAGCAGTTCATTTCGATACATCGTAAGTACATGGTTCTTAATTCGGGAAGTATATGTTATTACTGAATTGTGTTTGTCTATTCTTTCTTCAGTATTTGCTGTCCTTAATCACATCATTCATAGAACGTGATATAATAATAGTAAAAACAATAATAATAATAATAAGAATTATAGCCAGCCAGGGCCGTAGGAGTGCCATGCTAGACACACCATTACATAAAGCCGTGCAAAGAAGCTTCCCTTTTTAACAAACGTCTGTAGCAGATACATTTATATGCCTGAATACTTTCCGTTTCTTCATTGAGAATTCAGGGTTTACTTTAATACAAAGGTATACTTAGCACTAGCGATGTGCATGTAGTATACGTCTTGCTGAATGACAAATACCATTCTGCAGATTATGCACATCATATACACAAGTTGCTAAGTCTCTCATTGACCGACTTATTTACTATACTCATTAGAAACATTGCATCTGGATGAAATGTTTACTCGCAACTCGTGGGTTTTCTTAATAAAGAAGTTTCCTTAAAGGACGAATACATCACGAAATATGCATCAGAGATCGTACTCTGTAAATTGCTTCTTATATAAGATATTGTTGTTGTTGTTCGTACATCACAAGGGATGATGGCCATTTGTTACATCCACTTTTGAAAATTCAATTTTAGTTATGTCCTTGATTATGAGTTTGTAGATGGCTAATCAGCCCTATTCGAGCTGTAAATGTCCTTGCACAGTTTGGACATGGAATGACGACTGTAGACGGATCTTGGTCTATCCGTGACTTTCTAGCTTCTCTCCGCTGTTGAGCTGCTGCATTTCTTTTCTTTTCACAAGATGATGCACTATTTTTTTAATTTTAGAACGCCATGTAGATCTATTTTGTGCAAGTTCTTCCCATGTATCGTGGTCTATTTCAAAGGCTTTCAGTGAGTTCTTTAACGAGTCCTTGTAGCGCTTCCTTTGGCCACCTTGAGATCGTATACCCGTCTCTAGCTCACCATAGAGAAATATCTTTGGCAGACGATGGTCTGGCATAAGCACCAAATGACCTGCCCAACGAATCCGTGTCTGCATCAGGATCGTGTCAATACTTGGGATAACAGCTCTATCAAGGACAGTGGTATCTGGAATCTTGCCATCTGGAATCTGGTGTCTTGCCATCTGATGTTCATAACTTTTCTGAGACAATTTGTATTAAAATGAATGATTTTTTTTTCACATGACGTCTATACACAGTCCATGTTTCACTAGCGTATAGTAGCACTGGAAGTACCACTGCTTTGTAAACATGCGGCTTAGTCTGTAGGATAATGCCATTTCTACGCCAAACATTTGCGTACAATCTGCCGAAAGTGCTGCTTGCTTTGGCGATCCTTGTATACACTTCATCATCAACGTTGGCATTTTTGTATATTTTGATTGGTATTGAGTCGGAGCCAGGTGCTTTTCCACTATAAAGCTGATGAACTGCTTTACGAGATTCCTCCAAAGTAGGGATGCCACCTAGCATTTCATTGAGAGGAACATTTAATTAATATAATATATTAACTAGCAAACTGCGAGATTGCTCATTACCTTACGGCAGGCGCCGGGAACCCATGGCTCGCGAGCCAGATCTGGCTCGCAGACACATTTTTCTGCGTACGATTTTTAAAAAATGTTTCTTTAGACTCCTTTGATCTACATACTAATTGCATATCAATATTTCATTCTACAAATGAGCTAATGTCTACTGCATCTCAGCATTAATGGTAAGAAATGCTCATTTTTGATTAGCAAGAGCATAACAATGTTATTAAAAAGAATTCAGAGACATAATTATTTATTGTACTTTAAGTGTTGAAATTACACAAAATGCATACATTTATTTGAATTTTTAGTTTTAAACATAATGTATAGCTCTCACATAATTACTTTTCAAAATATGTGATGCTCATGGCTCTCTCAGACAAAAAAGATCACGACCAATACCTTACGGGTTAGTGTATTTATAGCGTGTATGTGTTTAAACTCCCGGTGTATTTCTAGCGTTAATCAATATTTGTTTATTCATTTCTTTATAACGGTCCCTTAATAGAAATGTCTTGTCAAATTTTTCAAATTGTACATGTAGTATTGTTGTATCTATTAGCAGCAGTAACAACTCAAAGAACTCCCGAGTAAACTTATATTTGCAGACGAACCAACAATAATATAAACATCAGAATAGCAACTACAACAACATATAAATAGACTGCACATAACGTGTAGGGACTTTAACATGCTGTTAAACATAGACAAACGAGTCAATGACAATCGCAAAAACAGAAAGAAACACCACTATTTCTCTCATCTTTGAAAAATAACAAGTATTTTAATAAGTTAAAAAAATTCACTTATTTTGGAAGCATCATATCATCAAATGGAAAAAAAAACACTATAACAGATGCAACATATCATAATAGTTGTTCAAAAATTTTAAAAACAAACATGTGAACATGAACATCAAAACTGTACTATATAAAACGATCATCATACTATCACTATGCTAAAAATGTCAAACGTAGACATTAACAACAGAAGTCAAAAGAGAACGTTTTACAACAGAAATTACTTGTCTACGTAGAATCCGTAAAGTAAATATAAGAGATAAAATCAGAAACAAAAACATCAGAAGACTAACACATACAATTCCCATCCTGGCTTTCATCAGAATGCAACATATTAGGTGGTTTTCACATGCTTCCATATCAAACATTATCACTCATAAATCATTAATATACAGGTACGACAGTTACACATCCAGTGGCAGGCCATGCAAACGATGAATTAAAGAAAGAAAGGAGTCAAAGAAAACAAATATAAATGAAGCACACAAAAACGTCATCTCCAAAGAACGCTTCTATCCCGGACTCTGCAATCCACAAAGGAGTATACAGCGAAAAGAAGAAAGAAGCAACACCAGTACATTGTGCTAGCAGTGACAACAGTACACTTGTCAGCTGGAGCAACAGTACGTTGTACCTGCATTAACAACAATATATTGTGCCAGCAGTAACACCAGGACATTGTACCAGTAGTAAAAACATCACATTGGACCAGAAGTAACAATAGTAGAATGTGCCAGTAGTAGCAACAGTAAATTGTGCCAACGGTAACAACAGTATGTTGTACCAGCAGTAACAACAGTATATTATGTCAGCAGTAACACAAGTATACTGTACGAGCAGTAACAACAGTGCATTGTGTTTAGTGATTATTTCCTGTTCTTCTGCGTTCGCTCTCACATAGTCATCACGAATTTCGTATGCTTTCCGCCAGAGGGACTGAAGTACGTTACGGTACCGTTCAATTTGCTGCATTTAGGACTAGCGTATTCGATTTTGGCATGCTTTTAATTCAAGTGAGTTTTCCTAACCCGTGACAACATGTTTATATGTCGTCAGGGGACAAATCTTTATCGACTACATAGCATGGCGGTTATCACTAACTGTGCCCCTGGACTTAACAGGCCATAAACATGTCCTACAGTGGATGTTTCCTAGGAGGCAGAAATTTAGATTTGGGGTTGACACGTCCGATTTCACTTTCACTTTTCGGTAACGTCGTCTTATGGGATGCCACAAATAACCCAAGCCCCAGCATAGTCGGCAGCTTCGAAATACATGGCAGATCAGTTTTGTTATTCTTATCTCCAATTTCAAAACTCGAGAACGCAAATAATGATATGAGATATTAAAACTACAGATAACATTTGTTATCCTTAATATTATTTCTGGCGTTGATTGTCATTTATCTATTTCAGCTGCTGGGTGGTTAACATTGGTAACTTCGAATGGATGATGTATGGACCAAATGCATTCTGTATTCTGGTAAGTTTATTAAGTTACTTGAACATTGATACAACAACGATACAATGTTTTTCAAACGGAGAAGGAAATGCAACATGGATCTCCAAAAAATACACTTTGTAAACAAGATGCCACGCGCAGGTTTCGAACAGGAGACCTTTTGAGCACACATCAAACGGCTTAAGAACTTTACAACATAAATCCTAATGAGTAGAAGTATATGCAAAAATAAATATTAAAACAATTGAATAAATCCTTTCCAATTATATTACACAAACATTTGATGATTGAACTGTACCTGTCATACTTTAGGCTGAATGTCACTATACGTATTTCTATTCATCACAGACAAAATTTGAGATTTTCGTTCATGTTTATTGCTTATTGTTATGATCTGGTAGCATTACTATCTAGAAACACTCATATGTAGTCAGTTTTCTTCCTCAGTAGATACTGAAGTTAGGCATACTAATGGTCTCCGTGACTCTATGTTAAACATATTCCTCTTTATGTCGTTGGCATTGACCAGTCATACTTGTGCCACACTTAATGCCAAACTATATCAACCAAATTCTAGATAGAGCACACATTACAAATTCCATATCTAGCAGTCACTCATAGAAATTCTTAAGAGTGCTCATTTGTCATCTTACTTCACTGAATACCATTGCATTTGAAGTAAACCTATAAGGGTTCTCATAAGTGATTATAATCAGCGTTATTATTTCTGTGAGCTCGAACTTGGGCGAGGGGCTCACGATGTCGGTGAATGACACCTCGGCTAAAAGGGCGAAAGAGCCAGGGTCCAACTCTTCTGTTGAGTTCTTCCTCTTAAGGAACTAGGCTCACGAATGAGAAAAGGTTCAGTACCCGATGGGCACATGCACAGTACGTCCAATTACACGATGCAAGTTCATAGACAGTGGAGCACCTCGTGCGAGACAGACGTGAGCAAAAATCGTATGGACGAAGAGTCACCACACACACGCGTGCCTGGCGACAGATAAAGGAGGCTGTCACAGGCTAGGGTAGCGCACCCGAATTGCCAAGACATGCCGACATCGGATGTACTAGGCCTACAAGGCGCATAACGGTGACGCAACGTAATCACGCTTACGGCGGAAATCACACGGATATCCGTGCTGGTTACAATTGAGCGAACGAAAGAAAAAAAACAAATTTTTGTGACAACCAGCATTCAACTGATTATAATCAGCGTTATTATTTCTGCGACAACCAGCATCAAGTGATTATAATCAGCGTTATTATTTCTGCGACAACCAGCATCAAGTGATTATAATCAGCGTTATTATTTCTGCGACAACCAGCATCAAGTGAGTATAATCAGCGTTATTATTTCTGCGACAACCAGCATCAAGTGAGTATAATCAGCGTTATTATTTCTGTGACAACCAGCATCAAGTGATTATAATCAGCGTTATTATTTCTGTGACAACCAGCATCAAGTGATTATAATCAGCGTTATTATTTCTGTGACAACCAGCATCAAGTGAGTATAATCAGCGTTATTATTTCTGCGACAACCAGCATCAAGTGAGTATAATCAGCGTTATTATTTCTGTGACAACCAGCATCAAGTGATTATAATCAGCGTTATTATTTCTGTGACAACCAGCATCAAGTGATTATAATCAGCGTTATTATTTCTGTGACAACCAGCATCAAGTGATTATAATCAGCGTTATTATTTCTGTGACAACCAGCATCAAGTGATTATAATCAGCGTTATTATTTCTGTGACAACCAGCATCAAGTGAATATAAACAGCGTTATTATTTCTGTGACAACCAGCATCAAGTGAATATAAACAGCGTTATTATTTCTGTGACAACCATCATTCAACTGAATATAAACAGCGTTATTATTTCTGTGACAACCATCATTCAACTGAATATAAACAGCGTTATTATTTCTGTGACAACCATCATTCAACTGAATATAAACAGCGTTATTATTTCTGTGACATCCAGCATCAAGTGATTATAATCAGCGTTATTATTTATGTGACAACCAGCATCAAGTGAATATAAACAGCGTTATTATTTCTGTGACAACCATCATTCAACTGAATATAAACAGCGTTATTATTTCTGTGACAACCATCATTCAACTGAATATAAACAGCGTTATTATTTCTGTGACAACCATCATTCAACTGAATATAAACAGCGTTATTATTTCTGTGACATCCAGCATCAAGTGATTATAATCAGCGTTATTATTTCTGCGAGCGTGAGTGTGTAGTGTGCATATAGTCGTTTTTCTCATTTCTGCTACTACCAATATACACAGGGACGTGAATATATGTAATTCACAGATTGTGCAAACAAAAACATAGTTTTATCCATGTAAACTAACATCTATCGTTTCGAATCTTTCAAAGCATACGTTGAACATCAGACAAGAGGATTGTCCTAGCCCAGTACGTCTCTGAGAGACATTCGAATGCTACAGTAGGGATATCAACATATATCCTCGTGCATACACCATCTTGATATTTTATGCAGGGTTGCGTTTGACTACCTGTAAAATATTTATAAAACTCCAAGCATATCTTTCACCGCGACTGTCACAATAGACTACGGTCGTAGATCCAAAATGGCCTGTCTTTGCAAATAAATTAATACATACCCTAATTAATAAGCATATATTATGGGATGGAGGTGGCTGAGCCATCCCACATAGACTCAGCGACCCAACGCCATGCTGAGATCGGATGTGTCAGGCCAAAAATGCGCAGATATCACAGCAATGTTGTAAACCATGACACATCGCATTCCGTTCTCCGGACTACATCCTGCTGATCTGCAGGAGTTTGAGAACGAACGCAGAAGAAGAAGAAGAAGATAAACATATATAATCAACGCGATTGACAGCTACATCCGACAATCATCATTCGCTACGTTATCTGCTATGATTAATATTTCAAGGTCTGGTTAGTTCATTCTGCCATTCTTTACAATTTCTGCTATTAGTAATTATATTCTGGTCTGAAAACAAAGCAGGCTTTCCAGATATGATAACATGGCCTGTGTAACAACCAGGAAATTTAGTACTTCTAGTTGAGAATACACAGAATATTGTCAATATTATTTTTCAGGAATCTTGTAGAATGCCCTAGTTGGTTTTGGGGTGGAATTGGCTGGCCCATCTCATGGACGGCCACAGTGACCTAGAATTCATTCTAAAATTAGGTGTGCCAAGCTGAAAGGCACATATATCGCAGGATAAACTACAATCCATGACATAAGGCATTCCATTCTCCGAACTACATCCAACTATTCCAATCTACCACGAAACGAACCTCACTATAGGTGTATTAAAAATTATATCGCATCAGTACTCCTATAAGTTATATATCACCAGCTACATTCTTTTATATTGCATCATGACTAAGGTATATATCACCAGCTACATTCTTTTATATATCAACAGCTGCCTTCGTTTATAACAGCTGAACTTTTTGTATTATGAAGAGTTTGAATTTTACATACATTTTCGTTGTGTATGATTGATGTTTCTTGACAACTGCCAATTGGTCGCAGCACCGGGAACGCCACCCCCCCCCCTTCCTTTGTATTTATTAATATGATTTGTATGTTATTATTTTTTTTTATAAATCTATGATTTTTCATTGTCCATGTTGTTTCAGAATAACTACAGCCGCTCAATTACTATTATACTAAAGTGTGTTAACTTTACTATAATAATATTGAACAAAAACGCAAAGGAGAGCAAATTTTGTAATTTTTATCACATTCAAGAACATGTGTTGTAGTCACTTAATAATTTGGAAGATACCTTACTCTAGATCATTATTGTTCATCTTACACCCATGTCTACACAACCATGAAATTCACAAAAAAGAATATGATACAATTCAGATTTGTAATTTTTCAGGCCAACCTAGGATTCTTAACAAATGTGCTGCGAATTTTGCTTACGAAAATACAGAACCATCCAAATGAGCCAAGTAATTTCAGGTAAATTTGAAAGTTAACTTAATATTTTAGTTGCAGACTTGTAACTGAGAAGAAAACAGTATTTGTTATCCTTTGTAATACGTATTTATTTGATATTTGTGTATTTTTTCACATTTGAACCGTTTACTGTTTTATTTTAGTATGAAATCAAAAGTACCTATCTTGAGTATCACTTAAATTTATAAATCAATGGTTCTGAAAATGGGATTTATAGTCCCCACACAGGGTATGCAACGATATACAGGGGTGGCCACGGAAAAAAAGGAAAGTGGATTGTCCATCTGGGGAGCGGGCACACGAAGTGATGTGTGAAATATATCTAACAAGATATACAACAGCAATGGACGAAAGAACATGACTACCCTGTTTTCGACTCTATTTGCGGTCCATTGAGTACAATGTGTCCCAATGTGTGCAACGGGATAACGATGTTGTCTTCCACTATCCTAGATTGCCTGTATTGGGGGTAAGGAATGATCATACATTCGTGTCTGATATGTAGCATAAAGCGGTTCTTCTTCTTCTTCTTTCGTTCACTTGAAACATGTCTATATCTGTAATTCTGTCTCCTTAATAAAACTCACGGTCTTTTGTAGTTCATACAATGTCCCATAGAATTTTGATTCCAGTGTTGTTTCCTCTGGCCAATATGTCTGCCTCAGCGTTTCATGCTCAGAACACTCTTGAAGTATATGTTTGGCACTCTGTGCTGCCTGTCCACATGTACACATGGCTGTGTTGCCAATCTTGAACTTTGTATACATGTGACTGCGGAGTCGGTTGTGTCCTGTTCTGAGACGTAGAATTATAACTTGTTCTGGTCTGTTCATAATATGATAGTCATCTTGTGTTGGTGTTTGTGGCTTTCTTATTGACTTGATCATCTGTTTTTTCTGATGGTAGGTGATTGGTATATCTGGTTGGTCTTCGGCAGCACCTTCCTTAGCCAGTTGGTCTGCTTTTTCATTTCCTGGTATTCCACAGTGAGAGGGTATCCACTGCATGGTTATCCTGTACTGGTAAGACAATTCGCTAAGTAGTTTTTTCAAGTCTGTTAGTTTTTCAGACTGGAGAGCTTGAAGCACTGACCTTGCATCTGTCAGGAATACCACAGGCTGTAGTTCAGAGTTGGAGTTCAGCAGTTTTTTAGCAGCCACAATAATTGCCTGGATTTCTGCATCATAATTATTGCAGAATTTTCCTGTCGGTGTTCTGATTGTATCTCTAGGCTTGTGTGGATATTCTATATATACACCTGCACCTCCATTCCTCACGGCATTCTGTGCTGACCCATCTGTGTATACTCTGACCCATATATCTTGTGGATATTCCTCATCCAGGAAACTGAGGGTGACTCCTTCGCTGCACACTGTTCTGTTCGTCCTCGCTTAGTATTCCTTTCACATGGGTCTGAATGTATATTGGCATTCCATGCCTTTCACTCCACGGGGTTTGTTCTGGTACAGGCCTTAAGGGGCTGTCAACTTCAGGTAGGTCTGTAAGTTGTCTGCGGAGTCGTTTAGCTTGATGGATAAAGCTGCTTCTTTTCAGTCGTCCCATTGCTAGATTTTGGAATCTTTCCTTCATTGGATGACTTGGCATACACTGAAACTTTTCTGCCTGAATTAGTACTTTTGTGTCTCTGCGTTCGCCAAGTGTTTGCATTCTTCCCATTTTCTGCATCTCTGCTATGGGTGTTGATTTCATTGCTCCCAACATTATTCTAAGTGCCTGGTTTTGCACTTTATCTAGATCTTGTAATGTTGTGTTTGATGCAGGACACCACGCAGCTGAACCATATTCCAGGTGTGGTCTTATGCCTTGCTGATAAACTTTACTGAGTATATTTCCACTGGCTCCCCATGTGGTTCCACTTAGTTTTCTCAGGATAGCTAGCTTCCTCCTGGCTTTTGTTGTTGCTTTGTTTATGTGCTGCTTCCATGTCAGCTTATCATCAAAAGTAACTCCGAGGTATGTGGGTTGTTTGTCTTCTTTCAAGAGCTCTCCATCTATCTTGATATGACCAGCTTTTTGTTTTGGTGAGAGGGTAAAGAGTGTAGTGCTGCACTTATCTGTGTTAATGCTGACGCACCATCTATTTGCCCATAAGGTTAGGGCATCGATAGCTCTTTGTATTTGTTTAGTGGCCACTGTTGCATGTTCTTCCGTGCACCAGATCACCAGGTCGTCAGCATACATTGCCACTTTGATCCCGTGTGGTAGTTCAGCAACTAGGTCATTGATGTAAACCAAGAAAAGTGTGGGTGACAGGACTCCTCCCTGGGGGACTCCATGACGCAGTAGAACTTTCTTGCTCTTGCGACCATCTAATTGTACCCTGGCTCTTCTATTATGCAGGTATGCTTTTACCCATTTGTACATTCTTGAGCTAACCCTGCAATTTCGCAATTTCTTTAGGAGCCCTTCTTTCCAGACCTTATCAAATGCTTTCCTGAGGTCTATCCATGCTGCTAGTACCAGTTTCTTTTCTTGGAAGGCATCCTCAATCTCTTGGGAGAGGTAGGTCGCCTGATCTTCAGTAGAGTAGCACTGTCTGAAACCTGCTTGCTGTGATACCAGAAGGTTTTCACTTTCAAGGTACCACTGCATCCTAAGATTGATAATGCGTTCCATTGTTTTACATAGACAGCTTGTGAGGCTGATGGGCCTGTAGTTGGAGACTGTGTTGCCATCTTTTCCTGATTTGAGGAGTGGTATCATTATTGCTTCTCTCCACGCCTGTGGTACATTACCTGTGGACCAGCTTGTGTTAAAGATCTGCAGTAGCTTTGCTCTTGCTGCAATTCCCAGGTTTCTAATCATTTCATTGGACACTCCATCAGCTCCAGGGGACTTTTTCATTTTCAATTTGGATATTGCATGCTCCAGTTCTCTCATTGTGATTGGTGCCTCCATGACGTCAGGTATAGGTTCGCCTTGTCCAATATTTTTCTGGTTCTCTCGAACCTCCTGTTGTTTGTCTGGGCTGACTTTGATGTTATTGTCTTCTGCAAAGGAATCTGCAAAGTAATCAGCTGCATGTTTACCTGTTAAAATGTTTCTATCTTTATAAAGTGTGATCCTCTTATTTCTCCCTGTACCTTCATCATTTAGTTGTTTTACAAGTTTCCATAATTTCCTAGTATCTCTTTCTAAGTTCAGCGATTCTGTTTTTTCTTTCCAGCTGCTCCGCCTGGCTTGTAACTTGGCTCTTTGAAATTTAGCCTTTGTTTGCTGATATTTGTTGTGATGTTCTTGGCTAGGTCTGTTCTCAGCCTGCTGTCTAGATGTTTCCATCTCATTTTGCAGCTTTTCCAGTTCATCATTCCAGTAGGGTTTGTAGTTTTTGCGTGCCCCCCTGGGTATGGTTTTACTAGCAGCTTGTAGTATACATCTATTAAATTCACTCACTGCTCTATTGATGTCTTTGTCCAAGTTCATGTCCTTAGCTAGAACACTGGTTAAATGCTGGTACATTTTCCAGTCTGCCCTTTTATAGTTCCACCTAGTGAGCGTGCTGCTGTCCTTGGAAAATTCATTGTGGATTTCCAGAAATACTGGTCTGTGGTCACTACCTCCAAGCTGCTTTCCAACAACACGTGTGATGTTCCATTCCAAGCCAGGTGAGTGGAATGCCAGGTCTGGTGTAGAGGTGGTGTGCCATGCTCTCGAGTAGAAGGTTGGCGAGTCTGCTGGCTGGTTAATAAGGATGAGATTATTTTCATCCTGCCAGCTCTCAAGTTCCTCACCTCTCTTGTCGATATGATCGTAGCCCCAGCTCTGAGAGTGGCTGTTGAAGTCACCACACACCATAAGTCTCTCTTTGTCTGGAATTGTGTCTAGTGCCAATGGTTTATCATTTGGGCAGTAGTAGTTCAGGAGATGGAATTCTGCACTGTCTGTTTTTAGGTGGAGCATCTGGTATTCTGCCCCTTCCATATATACTTCAAGCTGACATGCGCTGATATTGTTTTTAACAAGTGTCAGAATTCCACCCTTTCGCCTGTCCTTTCTGTCAGACCGGTAGCACTGGTAGCCTCTGATTTTGAAGGCTATGTCGCTGCTGAGGTGTGTTTCTTGGATACAGCATATACTAACT
The DNA here is from genome assembly GCA_034231615.1 of Meghimatium bilineatum. NCBI lineage: Eukaryota > Metazoa > Mollusca > Gastropoda > Stylommatophora > Philomycidae > Meghimatium > Meghimatium bilineatum. The sequence continues at coordinate 54,214,249 of CM067298.1, forward strand.
TGTTCTTCACTGAGGACATTTTCAAGTTCCAATTTTTTGCTGTATCCATCTCTTTTACTGTTGACACCCTCAGCATTCCAGTGCATTATTTTTATTGGTTGTTTGTTTGTTTGGCCAGTAGCTCTATTCCCTTGCCTCCTGGCTCCTCGGGGCAATTGAGAAGGACTTCCAGTAACTGAGGTTGGGCCCTTTCGAGGTATAGGGCCCGGCACCGTCCCTGCCTGAACGTCCGCCACAGGGCAGGCACCATAACTATTTCTAGATGTAGACATGTTTCCATTGTGTTATGTGCGTGGCATCCTGATTATCTGTGCGCCTTTTGGCTGGATGCCTCCGTCTTCAGCACTCTGCTTACTAGGGCAGGACTATGGTCCTGCTCGAGTGGGACTGCCCGACCAGTCTTAGTTTCCAGCCCCTGATGGCTGAACTAAGCCCCATCACCTCTGCACGGTGCTGGTCTCGATGGGGGCATAAAGCGGTAAATTGAATAAAGATAAAGTGCGTATCTAACAAGGTCCTTAAGATTTTAGACAAACTTTTATTTAGCCTAAATTCTGAACTTCTGCAGGTTATCTTTTGTAGCAGGACAATGGCGATATTACATTTTTAGTATAGCTAAGTATAGTTTAGTTTAGGTACAGGAAATCGAGGCGTTTGTCAATTGAACTTATGGTTCGACATATTCGCTTCGGTATACACACGACACATTTAGGAGATAATTGAATGAAATCAGTTTTTTTAATGTGTCATGAGTTTTAAAAAAGCATTACCGGGTAAGAGTCTGTACATTGTATAGCCAACACGTCACTGGAAAATAAAGTATGCGTAACGTGCGATATTTGCACGGTAGATACAAAATATATGGGATTAGCATGACACGGCAATATTCAATTGTCTACATATGTTTTAAAATTATTATCTTTATTCATGTGACGACTGCGGCCTGAAATGTCACATTTCGTAATTTGACGCCATCATAAAAGTTTTCTTCTTTATAGATCAGTGTTTGGTTATAAAACCAGATATGAACATTCCTAGAATACAGAATTGAACATTTTCTGCGATCAGTCAATATGCTCATAGTGCCAGATTGAGCATGAATAGAATATATTGTTTTAGGTAGCTATGTGTTTCTCACAATATTGTTTGCAAAGATTGTCCTGTCAGCAAGACTGAGTCCTTCGGCAGTAAAGAAGACCGATTTGCGTGAAGTAAACACACCTTAATTCGGTACGTGTTTGATTGTTGTCGTGTTTTCGTTGGTCACTATTTATATACTAAGAGTCGCATGTCAAAAATGTCAAGACAAACGAACTAAATGAACGGAAGTAAACAAAATCAGCATTTCAGGTAATGTTGACCTTCCTTTACACATGTCTGCATACTGCAGCCTGGTAATGGACAGAGTGTACGTTCTGTGAGCAACGACACTAGAACATTCATGTAGTATATTGCAGTAGGAAACAGGTAATGAAGTATTACTGAACAACGACTAACACACTATCACTGTTGGATGATCACGTGAAATAATACACACAACAATATACATGATATAATAATACAAATATCAATACACAGAGCATAATCGACGTTTCGACTGAAAGGCTTTTATCAAGATAAGCACATACCATCAACAGATAACGAGTAGACAATAACATGCACATGTATCCGAGCGAAAACGTGTAGTGCATTTTATTGTGCTGCGTTGTTGCTCTGTATAATGCAAGTCGGGAGGTCGCTGATACCAATCCAATGTAAGTGTGATTTTATAGGCCAGTGACCTATTATCAGATGAAGTATATGATATTTTTAAATTTCTCTTCACTTTTTTCATGTTGCAGAGCTTAAACATATAGTGTCCAGCTATTTCCCCACTGCTTTCATAAATTATTTTAGCGATGGTTATAATTCCTTGAAATTTTCTTAAAGCACCTGAAATTGAGAAAAGTTACCTCCCGTTTTGATAATTAGTTTCCTTTTTCGTTTCCGAAATGCCACAGTGATTTGCTTCTTTCTTACATTACCCAGGACTAGCTGTATGCAATATACATATGTTTCTTCTTTATATTACAAAATGGCAAGCTGGGTGTAATGTAGATCTGCTTCTGTCTTACATTACCCAAGGCTAGCAGGATGTAGTATACATTAGTGTCTTGCTTACATTACCCAGGACTAGAGCTGGATGTAGTATACATTAGTTTCCTGCTTACATTACCCAGGACTAGCTGGATGTAGTATACATTAGTTTCTTGCTTACATTACCCAGGACTAGCTGGATGTAGTATACATTAGTTTCTTGCTTACATTACCCAGGACTAGCTGGATGTAGTATACATTAGTTTCTTGCTTACATTACCCAGGACTAGATGGGTGTAGTATACATTCGTTTCTTACTTACATTACCCATGGTAAGCTGAATGTAATATATATCTGCTTCGTTATTAAATTACTGATGTTGAATACAATATGGATAATACAGTGATAATCAGAATAATAAATTTTGGAACCATATTTACAGAAGTGAAAAATGTAATTATTATAAACAACAGTTTCCGACACTACTCCTGTCGCGGGTGGGCTGTAGAATTCACTAGTGCTAAATCTCTTCTACGCACTGTCTCTGAAAATTAATGCTAACGTGACTTCTGTCATGATTGAAGTATTTTGCATCCAAGCCATACTGATGCACTCACTAATTGCGCGTAACGCAATATTCGTAAAGCACATTTAATTCAGCGATAGTACTAGACTGCACCAAATTAAAACTCAATTTCTACGACTCTATCTTAAAAAAGTAATTATTTATTTGGGATTTTCGGAACTGATAACGTAGCATTACTCATGAGATCAGCTTCGAAATTAGACATTGTGATACTCAGGGCAAGTTCTAGATAAAAGAAAATTATTCATTATTTTCCTATTTTAGAGTCTGGGTGGAATTATTTTTAGTTACAAAGATGTGGCGAACATGAATCACATCCTCTTAAATGTGTAACCTTAAAATAATGTTATTAGAATATGTTATAAATCGTTTTAAAGGGCATTGTAAAGTATATTTTAATATACTGACTTCATTTACATACGTTATGTAGCATAACAATTGCAAATAATAGTACACAATGCGTGAAATTAAAAAGGACAGCAGTTCCAGTTAAAAAGCTTTTAAATAACAATAACATACCTAGAACATTCTAAATGATAGATTGCCATTAGTCACCCACTTAATATAGCACACCGATTTTATAAATTGTGATTAGATGTATCTTCTTCTTCTGCGTTCGTTCTCAAACTCCTGCAGATTAGCAGGATGTAGTCCGGAGAAGGAATGCGTTGTGTTATGGTTTACATCATTGCTGTGATATCTGCGCCTTTCCACCCGGCACATCCGACTTCAGCATGGCTTTGGGTCACTGTCCCGTATTGGATGGGACAGCCAACTCCATCCCATAACCTCCTTAGTCGCCTTTTACGACATGCGTGGAAGGTAAACAGTGTTGCTATTCTTTGCTCCCCTTTTGGGCCTCGGCAATATACGGGCGATTAGATGTATGATTTATTAAATGTTCACAAAATAGCAAGATTGCATACGGTACAAAATTTCAATAAATAATAATCGTTAATTTATATACAAATGAAATATTTTCAAATATCTACTGCATATTCATCAATCACAATATTTGAGAAATGAATCAAAGCTCTTTTAATCTATGTGAAGCCAAATTAAGTTTAAAATAAAAACCACACATATACAATTAAACACAATAATATGCAGCTTATATGAGGTGTTTTGCGCTTTCGAGATATACAAAGAGTCTCCATATAAAATGTGCGGAGGGAATCAACTTTAGGAAATTTTCAAGATCACAGAAAATATGTGGCATACATTCTTATAATACAGGCAATATAAATAATAGACTGAAACACATTGAAAAGCACCACAATTACATATAGTTGTACCGAGAAGGGAGGGAAATAGTGGGGGTTGTATATTGTGTAAAGATTACATGAAAATATTTACATCTGCACATGCAGCCACCGCTCCTAACAAGTAGGAGCCAGACAATGTTAAGGCGCCATGTCCTACTCGGTATAAAAAGGCCTTGAAGACAAAATGTCTTGACTATCTGATAATGACCGCCACCGATAATTAGTATGGTTGTGTCAGGGACGAGATTGCGGACCATTGCCAGAAGAATGAATTTCATCACAGCACTTGTGTACGTTTCCATGAAATTTGCGAACCACTTGTAGTGCCTAAAATAGACTTCAAAATAAACTACAACCTCACTTGATCGTCATGCTGTGCTGCGTCACTTAGGAAATCGTTCTCTTCAGGCAAGCCGTACAGTAAGAGCAACAACAAGTACACACGGGCATGTCTCTCAAATATGAGTTATATGATTGCTTAGAGATACGTTTTACTGCAAGACGACCTTACGTTGTACAAAACTTAAGGCATAGACGTGGCCAAACGTAAGTGCAAGGGGCATTTCAACATGTCAGATGGACTAAACTACGGTGGAATGATGTCCTATTCACAAACGCCAGCAGATTGAGTATATCATTGCTGATGGACGTATTCCGACATGGCGAAGGTGTGGATAACACTTTGCAGATTGTTGTATTTGTCAGCACAATGGTTTCAGCGCTTGCAACATTCAAATTAAGGGGGATAATATTTTCATCATCGCTTACCTCTTCACGTCTCCCTTGGAAATTGTTATGATGTGACATAAGGAGATGAGGTTGAGGATACATTCTGATGCTTCAGCATTCACACACCATCCTTATTTGCAGCGCTTCTCCAGCAAGATAACTCACGTTCATACACTGCACACAATACACTGCATTATCTACAACAGCAGAACATTGTGATCATTCATTGGCCTGTCTTATAACCAGATATGCCCCCTATAGAACATTTGGTGGAACGTGCTAGGACGCAGAGTCTATGTGCGAGGTAATCTGCAACAGCTCGAATCTCCCCTTACACGTTAGTGTGACTTAATTCCATATAATTTCCTGCAGGAACGTGTGCGTTCCATGTGTTGCCGCTGTATGCTTGTCTACATGCAGGAGGTGGACATACGCAATTTTGAGATTATTAATATGAATTCCTTTTTTCTTTGCTAGTGGCATTTTTAATAAAAAATGACCATTACCTCTAAATATTGCAAATAACTTTATAAAAATAGCATGCACTAATTAGTAACCATGATAGTTCAAAAGGAAAATGAATACCGATTCCGAAAATATTTACTGTATATATATATATATATATATATATATATATATATATATATATATATATATACCAGGCTAAGGGAGGACAGGATTTAAAGTCTCAATTTTATGTTTTCATATATACGTACTTTACCTATCAAGATATAATGTTTATATTGTGTTCATTTGATATTCATCCATTCTTATATCCAACATTTTTTAGACCAACTGGAATTGAACCAGTCCATTCTAACGGCACCGAATCACATGGCAACTAGAGCAAACGGGGTTTTCCGTACTTGACATTATGTCACATAAGATACTGTTAGAGGTGATAGCCAACATTTTTTTTTTCCATGGAACAAGAAGTCACATCTACCTACAACTGTGAATCTTGAATCCGCCCTTAAAAAATATTTATCATTTGTTCAGACAAACTATTGATATATTTATTTTATAAAAACATTTACGCTACTTTAGTAAATGGTTAATGAACAATGTATTAAAAAATCAAACCATTTTGTCAAGGAAATGTTTCTCTAAACTCAGCTTTTTGAAGATCGTTATTTCATCATCAAGCACATGAAAAAGTGGAAAAGGAGAGTAATTACAAAAGTATTATGCGCGTAAGCCCGATACTTTGCATATACGTTGTGTGTCTCAAAATAACTGACACAGTACAAATGTTTTTATTCTCTTCTTCAGATTTATGTATATCCCATGAATGACTTATTACCCACGAGACTTTAAGAACCATCTTTCTTTACACACCTATATTTACATTTCACACTACGTTCTTGGATTATTATAGTGGTACGTTGTTAATGTGTGTCAGTATACAGCGACGAACATATTATTGGATGCACTGAAGACTGAAAGTATGTGGCAAAAACTGATATCATACAGAACATGGTTCATGTTTGTTTAATAGCATGCATATCATTTCAAATGTGTATACAATTTACACCGATCCCAAATATTGTGACATTTTGTGACTTCACTGACTGCCTGCACAGTTTTAGATACACATGTCAACCGCTGAGATCTTCCTTCACCCCCTCCCCATGTGCGCACCACCCACTGAAATCCCAATTCATACAATGATTCTAATTTAAATATCTCAACCTCCAGCCACTAATGGGCATTTTATATCCAAGGGAAATTATCAGTAAAAGATTAACGCAGATTTGCTTGCCCGTGTGATTAATTTCGTTTCGCTTCCTGAAAAAAATATGTAGTCTCGTTAAACACACATGAACCCAGAAAATATAAATACTATATTATAATATTAATCGACAGTAATTTTATCGGACACTCTCAAGACAAGTAAAAGTATTTAACATGATATGTTATAGAACCAATATAAATAATATATTAACAGAAATGCTATTGGACACGATCAAGACTACTGCAAACATTTGGCCTCAATTGCGATATGAAAGACAGTATACTTAATATATTTATCGAATCATCAATTAGCAAAAATACTAATGTTGTTCGCCCTTCAATACTCATGATAACCGTTTATTGCATCCACTTTGAGAAATTCATTTATAAATATATCCTTGACTATGAGTCCGCATATCGCTAGTAAGCATTGTCTAGACTGCAATACTACAATGATGAAAAAGTTACTATTATTTTATCCCAACAGGCGTGCACTGAAAGCAACATTCTTGCTGGTACCACTGTTTGGCTTGCAATTCTTGATAATTGTTTATCAGCCCGAAAACAATTTCCCTGGAAAATTCACGTACCAATTGATTTCAGAAATAATCTGCGACTCACAGGTATCAATTAAATTGTTGAATCTTAATACATAGTTTAACTATTAATTCTGTACTACAGGGTAATGAAGTTTTGCTTATCACTGGACACGCACAATAATAATATCAGTCCGTTTCATGTCATTATAACAACATTTTCAGACTTATAATGTTGCATCTCTCTGGTGTATGCAGAGATAACTTAAAAGTGCAATACTGACAATGAATCCGCTGTCATATTTGGGACATGTATTATCAAAATTTGACGCGTTTGTGTTTGTATTTTGGAGAAAGTTTTCTCTATGCCTCAGAGATTCTATGCTTCTTTGGATAATTGCTGATTTATTTGCGCCACACTGGGCGGTTATTCTGCAGAGCAGACACCTAGGATCAGGCATAGATGGTGAGACTCTTTAGATACACTTTGACGTAGTCATTACAGCGTTTCTTCATTACAACCTATTTTCTAATTTGAAGTTCTCTGTTATATGATCGTGGACAGTACCGTTGTTCTCAGAAACATCCACATTGTTGTTCATGTAATTTACATATCTTTATTGCGGTTCCCTGTGATATTGAATTATAAATTATCAAATGTAAACAATATATCATAACCACGTGCCTTAGCAGTCATTTATATATCTACCGAAACAAATAGTTCTCCATTAAAAAAAAAGCTTACAACAGATAACATAAATTGGTAGACTTCTCTCTTGAAATGCTCTTGATAAGAAACTGGCCTCACAGAACGTGGAGCATTCTCATAAGTGATCTGCCCTCTGTTCCAGCAGCCATCCGACTCGATGGTGTTTCGAGTCTTATGACGCCAAACAGACGTCGATATCAGGGCACAACTCTGGCCCTTGCGACAGGTTTCTTTGTTGTTCCGTCAACCCACCCTCGCCGCTCCCTTCTAGTTCAAGCACAACGTCAGCCTGTCGAAACAACATGGTAACTGTTATCGAAGGTTACGACTACGGAAAACAATGGTGGACTTTCGATGATCAGTACTTTTAATTGGATGGTGAAACAGTGTATACTCAAAATTATCAAATAAAACAATGGAGCATTCTAATCAGTCACAATGGATGATGTAAAATAACTTAGCTACCAAGTTGTATATGCATAGAACTAAGGTCTTTATTGAAGGGTCTTAAGGCATTATTTAACGTACGCCCACATTGCTCCACCGTATGACCATGATGACCTGCTACTTCTTTACAGACGGCCAGAAAGCATGTCAATGTATCATATCAAATAGACCATCGGCTTTTCAAATTCAAAGTACAACGTACGATTTCAGACATGATTGCTTGCTATGGCATGCTGTATGGAGACATCGTATTGGTCAATTTATTTGACCCATCACGGCTCTGTTGATTAGCTACAAATGGAAAGCAAAGTCAATACTCTTGAGAAGAAGCGTCACTGCAGGTTATGTCTGAAAATTATGTAATACATTGTCGACTGCCTAAGGGTCTCCCCAGCGTATTATCTGTAGGAGTTCAATCTCTTAGCATGCATCATTATGGAGAAACTCATAAGGCAGCTTGTAAATAAGTAAAATGAAAGAGAAAAGTAAAAATCCAAACAAGATATACACACGCAATGATTGTTATTTACAAGTGGCAAGTTATCAGTTTATCCACCAACTTTCCTTGGTCACCTCTTATGACATGCCTAGAAAGAGGATATTGACCATATTGTTGGCATCTGTACTAGGCGCCCAGACACCACTTACCATGCCGGCGACCTTAATCATATATGATTCACAATACTTCAGCTTGCATATTTGTAATATTTTATTTTAAGTTTTACGCTATGCAATCACGTAATATTGTTTTCATATAACACATTCACGCATGTTATCTCTTTATAAATATATGTCTGAAACAGGGAGCAGTAATTGCGGCAGCTTTCTGTTTCCTTAATAGTGAGGTAAGATCACGTTATACTACATTTGTACAGTTACACATTGTCAGTTCTAATAGTTATTCTAATAGTGATTCAGAAAGTCTCAATGTATTAACACTGGCATAGCAGAATAACTACACTGAATATTAAACACTTATCAGAGTGAATATATTTGATTGCTATAGTAAAGTTTATGTCTTGTAGAAGCTATTCAACACTTAATTTGTAATTATAATTACATAATTATAAATAATCGTCTTAGTTGGTGGTTTTTTGTCAATGAATTGCGCCAGAAATGGTTGTGATTTTTTGGGTATGAGTAAGAGTTAGGGTCTGGGTATGAGTTAGGTGAAACATCCAAGTGCACAATGCAATAAAACAGCGTCACTGTTCTTATTGTCTGGTTTCGAAACACATAAACAAACAATCAAACGCATACATATATATATATATTTTAGTACTGTGAGGTAGTGTATATTTCACACACCAAATGTGTTAGATATGAATATAATAATATATACCGTATATTCGTGCAATAAATAGAATATAAGGTAACTAACTGTACTGTGAGTTCCTGTTCTAATTATGATTCGCTCTCAAAATAAAGCAGTGGAGCCGGATGTATTCTGGAGAACGGATGCATTTTGTCATGGCTTACAGCTTGGCTGCTATATTTTCAACATTCGGATTGGCACATCTGAATTTAGCATGACGTCTGAGTCACTGTAATTTTGTAATGAAATTGGACAGCCAATTCCCACTCAGAAAAATATCTTTAGTCGTCATTTCCGTCATGCATGTCCTATTACAGTGTCGCTACATTTTGCTCCCATTTCGGGCACATCATTACTAGCCATTAAACGGTTTACTAGTGTGCAATCTAATTGTAGAGGTATACATCACTTTAAGTTACAAATTTCCTAAACGTAGCGAGATGGTACCACCGGACATGCATGTAGCAGGAGAAGGTTAAGGAGATTTGGTGTGAGGAATGTTACGCAAAACAACCTGATATCTGCCGTAGTGAATCTGTTCAAGTCACATTGCCTGTTGAAAAGGAATTAGCACTTGAATATGTAGAATGTATGGGGATTGGAAAACAATCAAGGAAAAGACTAATCAGAATTAGGAGTATGTCCATATTGTGGCATTGTACCTTACACGCCATTTGAATAGAACCGTTATATGAAACTTTCATAACTTATGAAAAAAATCACCATAGAAAATATACATATGAAGCATTCAAGAGAAAAAACAACTCACAAACAGTAGACGAAATGTGAAGGATTGCGGTTCAGCTGACACCTATTGACATCACAGTTTGACAACGTTTTCCGAATTCGATCACACCGTATTTCTTTAAAAGAGCAAATCTTTAGTCATAAATACATATGAATACCTAAAGTATTGATATGATTAAGACCACAATGAAGATAAAGGTAAACCTGACATGGGAAACGAGAGTGGTAAACTAGAATTCCTTCTGGAATCTATCAATATCACATGATAAGGTTCTACATGAGAGAACAATAACCTGGATTAAAAAAGACTATTTCGACGAATTTTATATGTTCTGTATTTACGAGATTTCACAGCTGGAGATGAACTCCCGACAACATCATGATTGAAATCTCGATGACACTTGAAAAACGCTAGAAGGAACTGAGTATATATTGGATTGTCACGAGTGTGGCAACATCCAGTCTAATGATGATTTGAAAGTTACATGTATGTACTTGCAATAAGTAATCAAATAGTTTTTTATAAACGCAATTTCCTTATGAAATGTGCTTTTGTCAATGGATATTGTGAATATCGTGGACAGGAAAAAAATATATAACATGTAGGTTCTGAGACGGACTGGTAATAATGGCGAATACCCTTCTCAAAGTCGCTAGGAAGAAAATATAAACGTAATGGGCATATTAACAGATAATAGCGCATGATGAAATGGCACTATGTACGAATGAATATAAATCAAGTAAAGAATAAGACACGAACGAAATATATTTCTGAATTTTTTGAACTATTTGGAAAACAGGCTAATGTATCGAGAACATAATCTTTATTAGATTAGTATTACAGAGATTATTACAGGATTATATTAGTCAATTTAAATCACATATATATTTATATTCTTAAATATCCAGCTCAGTGGCGAAGACGTAAGAAGTTCCACATGAATATATTGTAACAATTGTATAGTCAACAAGCCACTGGAAAAAATGTATACGTAACTTGCGATATCTGCACGGTAGATAAATCACATATGGGCTTAGCATGACACGACCATATTCAACAGCCTACACATTTTTGTAAAATTATTATCTTTATGAATGTGGCGACTGCGGAGACGTAAGAAATTCCACATGGATATATTGTAAAAATTGTGAGATTTAACAATTGTGAGATTTAACAACTGTGAGATTTAACAATTGTGAGATTTAACAATTGTGAGATTTTGATGCACCAATTTTGATGCAACAATGCAACAATTTTGCTACTCTTAAACTCAAAGACACTAAGGTAACAATTTGTACTCTGGCACCAATGTCGATAAAGATAGCCCATTTGTCTTGATACTTTTGGTTACCTCTACTCTGTGTCTCGTGAATTTTCTTCCTCGTATATGGATTGCATTACTTCGACGTCGTGGACTTTTGAAGAGACGGAGACAGATGTATTATTAACTAGTTCATAAATCATCGTAATCCATATTTAAGAACAACTCTTGCATATGTTTAATCTTTATCCCACATTACATGCTTCATCTTTATATGAATTTCACAAATATATGATAACTGTTGACATAACAGCAAGACTCTGACAAATGTAATATCATAACAATAATAACTTACATTTGTTGTTTCATCTCCTTTATCGTTTGCACTGGACTAGTATAACTAAAAACATAACAGGCGTTTACAAATCCTCCTCTGAACATTTTTTACCTTATTAAAAACTATAACGACTAGATTTAAATTTGCTCTCACAACTAAACCTTCCTCCCTAAACTACTCTAAGACAGAGTCAACTGTTGACTATGTCTTCTAATCAAATGTTATCAGTTTTTGTTTTAAATGCCATGATTTCGAGTAACTCTTACAGTCTATGATGTTGATGGTCTCGGTGAGAAATAAAACTGTTTTATTTCTAGTAGAATCAAAGAATAGTACATTAATTGATTCGTCTCTGACTCATACACTATATTAGAACTCGATTGATTTTGACGCACAGACTCACTAATAACTCTCAGAGAACATCACATAAGAACGGGAATTCAACTTCCCTATTTAAGCTTAGCATTAACACAGGTATTGTCGACCCTTTACTCGCTGTCTCGATTATTGTACAATTCTTCTTGACTGGGACCTTCTAGAACGAAGAACTTGACAATGAAGACGGCTGATTGAAATATAATATAAAAATCCTACTTACTTGTTTAATTGTTCAGGCACTTGATGATGATGACAATTATTTCAAAATATAACAAGCAACGGTCGATCACAATATTTTCCAGTTTGTCTTGATTCTTGATTAGAAACTGGCTTCACAGCACGCGGGACATTCCCATAAGTGCTCCGCCCTCGATCCAGCAGCCATAACAGTGTATGTAGACTCAAGAGTTCCGGTCAGGTGTTGATTGTGTGATCTTCGGGACTTTACAAAAAAATTTACTTTTCCTCCCCTCACCTCTGAATACTCCCATTTCTAACATTCTCTGTATGTGTACGTTCTCAACCTCATTGACATCATCTGCATCTTGAAATGAATTTATTACTGCCTTTATTAAATCTGCTTTATCTCTTCTCAGCAATGTGCCGTCTATCACCGCACTGCCTACCAATAAGTCGGCTCGCTCGTTTCCTCTGACCCCAGCATGACCAGGGCAGTATATCCATGTAATGCTCTGGACAACTGATTTGTTCAATATGTCCCACCATTTTTTTCTTAGAATGAACTTTTCTATCTTGCGCATCATGCTTTGAGAGTCTGTGAGTATTACCGAGTGTGTTTATGTATCAGTTATCAACCACTTAAGAGCTGCTATAACTCACTCTATCTCCATCCTCACGCTCGATGTGACAGTGGAATATGCTGAAGATTTCTCACCAACTTTACGCCAATTCTGTTGGCAACAAAACCCCAACCGCTTTTATTTGTGTTTCTGCTAACAGATCCATCTGTGTATATAATTATGTCTTATGGTTTCGAGTGTAGTTGGGCGAGTTCGTGCACTGTATCCTGAGCCCTGACTGCCATCTATTTTCGACACGCTTTATCTAGTTGTATTATTACTTTAGTCAGTGATTTCTTCTCAGTGCCTACCTCCACACATTCACTGCCCTTTCCTATTTCTTCCAATTCACATACTATTCGCTGTGTGTCTTCAGCCTCTGCCATCCATGATCTGCCACGCTTGATTCGTTTTCTCTTTGACGCATCTAGACGATGGTGTTACGGGTGGTGGATGTATTCTGTCACTTTAAGGTGTGACTTAAATTGTGCTACCTGATGTCGTACTCTAATGCTGGGGAGATCAAGCAGAAATCTCATAGCAGAGATGGGTGTATCTCTAGTACACCCCAGTACCGCTCCCATTGCCTCATTTTGAACTTTTTCCAATCTATCGACTTGTGTCTGTGACAAAGTTAGTAGGCCGAGGCCATAATCTATTACAGATAGCACCACCACTTGCAGAAGCAGAAAAAGTGCCCATTTCTGCAAGTTCCCATTGTCGCCATAACCTTGATAACACTGATCCCTCTATTAGCCTTCTTAATCATATTTGTGACGCGTTGTGAACAATCCCTCGAAAGCAAAGGTCGTCTGGTACTCCTTAAATAATAATCTGGTCAATGACACACTGCCAGCTGTTAGTTGCTTGGCCTCATTCATTGAAAGAGAACATGATCTTAAATATCTTGGGATAATCTTTGATAGAAGTCTCTCAATCCAGTTTGTCTATTTGCTATTAACGGCAGTTGGTGATTATATTAGGTTGAAAGGTTCACAACTTACGTTTTGGTAACATTCTACACTATGTTCTGACACTATCAATCACAATCCATGAACATAAACACTTAGAGTTAGTTTTTGTACTGGGCCGACTTCTCTCCATGAGGACTCGTCAGCTATATTCTGTGTACTTTTTTTTTACTTGTCTTGGAGACGTCTTGCCACAGACGCTTCAAATCCCAGACTGAAATTTGGTAGGTCACCGTGTTTGCTTTCTGGCACCATGTTTCCGTTTCTCTGTCTAGTCTTCCATTATTGGAAAAATATGGTGCCTAGATATTTGAATTCTTTAGCTCGTTATACTTTGATGTAATCTATTGTTATATCCATTGGTGTTGCAGACTTGCTAATTTTCAGAACTTCTGTTTTTTTGTGTACGTTAATTTTCATGTTGTATTTCTTACATTTCTCTACTATCTCTGATTCTGAATATCACACAATTTTACACATATATCCATCTAATCAGGGACAATGAAAAAAGTATAATGCAAATCTATGTATCGTCCCTGGAAACGAACATTCAGACTTATTGGCAAAAAGAAAGGTACCTTCCCACAATACCAGGTACCTTGCAATTTTATTGAAGTAAAGACTTAGCGAAAACACTCTATATTGCTTCAGTGGAGATATATATATGGAAACCACTCGTATAGGATTTACGATATGAATAATATCAGCTATTAAAATAACGATATCAACAAATTAAAGAGAAACTAACAAGTCACGGTATTTCTCGTAGAAAAGGACTCTGGTAAATACATATGTATATATAAAGTGAAAGATCGAAAACAAGTGAGAGCGAATAAAAAGAAAGGGAACGAGAAAGAGCTAATTCTCAATTCATTCTTAACTCATCATGTATGTTTTTAAGAAACTGACACGAGGAAGCGTAGATTCATTACAATATCGTGTAACTGTTATGGCGCGTTTTGTTTAATGCCGTTCGATGACATTGAATTATTCCATATTACTACCCGTATACATGTGAGTGTTTGTTAAATAAAATACATGAGAAGAATACACTGAAGAACTTTACAATGAAATTAGAATTGAAATAGACATAGAGTACAACATCGAAGGGCATCGTGTTATACAGGGTTGAAAGAAGTTATACAACATTTGAAATACAATAAATCTCCAGGACCAGATAATATCACAAAGGAAGAATTAGAATAGTTAGGGAAATACGGCATAGAAATAATCACCAAAATGCTAAATTGTATTAACCTACACATGTTTGTACGTTAAGATATATATATATATATATATATATATATATATATATATATATATATATATATATATATATATATATATATACTTATTCACGTGAAAAAACATATAATTGAACGAAACAGAATATAAAACAATTGCGTTCGTCTGTCATAGTCTAGAAAGATTGCTTGAATGCACCTGGTGTGGAGATGTTGATGACTATTGTGTGCTGCCTGTAGCTAAAAAAAAAAGTCGCATGAGTTTCTGGAATTTAATTTCACCTACATTTGTTGGAGGAACACCAACAATCTCTTGAATGGATACCTACATGCAAAAGAGCAAGGGGTAGACCAAAAGAAACACTCAGAAGAACAATACTTAGAGAAAGTAAAACAACCACTATTCATACTATTCAAGAACTTCACAGAATAGCATTGAACAGACATAATTGGAGAGATCTGACCTCTGCCCTATGCGCTAACTTCAGCGCAAAAGGAAAATGAATGAATGAATGAATGAAAATGTTGGAGGAAGCTGTGAGTGAAATCTTTATCAGCCACTACTTTTTCCCTTACAAGTTGTCTGTTGAGCAGCAGATTCTCTGGAGTTCTGAGAGTCAGCTGAGCCATACCTAATACCTATATAAGTCTTGCATGCATCAATGGCCGTCTGAAATACAACGGTGAAGCATGTCTCTAAATTACTTTAATGTCTCTCCACCGAAAAAATATATAGTCTAGAATTGTCCATGTATCAATTACTTTTTTTGGCGTATGGAGATGTTTTGTGCGGACACGTTAACTTGGCTAACGGGCATGTGCCTTCGTTAGCATTATATGCATATTAATGAGCCAAGTGTATGCAGATAAAAACGAATATAAGACGCCATATATAATTATTAAAAATAAAATATACATACATGTATTTATGTTTATTGAAACAGTTTATCAATATGTAATAATTAAATAATTATTCTTCACAGGTTCATAATCAATTTCGGTCTCATGTGGCGTGGATTAGAAATAGACATTCTGGAACTGAAATTCGTAGTTTTACATGTTCAACTGAGATGAGGCGATTGTCATCAAGAGACACTCGCCAAGAGCACATTCCACTAAACTGTGGAACTATATGTCATGGATCCATGAATGGAAGCCTCGGGGATCGAAGAAGTAACTCATCCATTGTCTCTATCAAATGGCAAACAGCACAGGCAGACAACACCGTTTCAAGAGAACACATGTTATAAACAAAGCGAACTTGAGCTGCTGAAATGTGTTTAGTAAATTCGACATTTAAGTGCAGTCGTCTATTCAAAGTTGATAACACAAATGTTGTATTCTGCATGCATTTAAATAAATCACAGTAAATCTATTTTATGGAGAATGTTTAGCTCGATCGGAAATAATTTAGTAAAGTGTGCTATAAGGTAATGATTATATCGGCATAGATGTCCTGACAGTATTTATATCAGCATAGATATCTCGAAACTTGTGCAGACTCTGATATGATTCAATGTCTGCAAACACAATGGTTAAATGTGGCTTATTACATAAATATTTATGTTAGCCCATCACAAGTGATGATGACCATTTTTTTACATCCACTTTTGAAAATTCAGTTAGAATTATGACTATGATTAACAGTTCGTAGATAGCTAATGAGCCATATTTGAGCTGTAAATGTTCTTGGACAGTTCGGACATGGAATGACAACTGTAGTCGGATTTTGGTATATCCGTGACTTTCTATCTACTCTCCGCTGTTGGGCTGCAGCATTTCTCATCAAGTATACACAAATATGCACCCTTTGAGTCGGCGGTCTCTTCTGAAAGAACTACATATCAGTGTTGAAGTTTTGTCTATACGATGGAAACTATGAATAAATATCATCGTCCCAGTTGTACAAATGAAATAAATACGATGTTCATCGATAGTAATTCCTATTGAACAATCGAACACACGTGTATAACGTTAATAGTCTTGCCATTCACTAGGTGGGTGAAGTAGGTTCCATGGCCGAAGAATACCTATACTTGATGGACACATTTGATTTCTGTAACGAGCTGAAACATAATTTAAAGTTACACATAATGAAGTTTATTCCATGTGTACACAATCTCTCTCAACAAGATACACAACATTTGGTTTATTCTGCTCCGTATATCCCATGTGCACACAACCACGATAAGTGACGTTATTCTACTACGTATATCCCATGTGCACACAACCATGATAAATGACGTTATTCTACTACGTATATCCCATGTGCACACAACCACGATAAGTAACGTTATTCTACTACGTATATCCCATGTGCACACAACCACGATAAGTAACGTTATTCTACTACGTATATCGCATGTGCACACAACCATGATAAATGACGTTATTCTACTACGTATATCCCATGTGCACACAACCACGATAAGTAACGTTATTCTACTACGTATATCCCATGTGCACACAACCACGATAAGTGACGTTATTCTACTATGTATATCCCATGTGCACGTAATACCTTAGCTTCAAATGATAATCATCAGGAATCCACCAAAAAAAGTACACTTGTAAATAAGACGCCATAGCTGATAATCGAAACTAAGTAAAATTGGTACGAGTGGTTCTTAAGCTGATGTGCGCATCACCTTGTTCTCTTATCTCTATGGTTCTCATTATAATATATTAAATGCTACTTTACTTTCATTGAGTTATTAATGTTGCATGGTACAACTTTAATTATATCTAACCCAGTATACATTACAACTTTCCTTTTTATCTAATCCGGTATATGATACTAAAGGCGATTGACTTACATCGGGCATGCTCTTAGAATGAACAGCCTAAGAATTTCCCATCAGACACTAAATTGGATGCACCGGGAGTAAGAAGAAGAGGGAGACCTAGATAAATTATACGAAGAACCATTAATAGAGAAGGCATGCCAATGAACCTAAACAACATCCAAGAACTGAAATACCTGGAAAAAGACAGAAATGGAAAGCTATGGTTTCTGCCCTATGCGCCGCCTATGGCCCTCGAGGAACATAACATAACATATTGCACTGCTTTTCTTCTGTATAACCCTGTATATGGCACACCTTTCCCTCTTTGTAATCCGGTATACGAAACTACGTTTCTGCTTTCTAATCCGGTATGTGATCATAATTTACTTTTTTTTAATCCGAAATACAATAATGCTATCCTTCTTTCAATCCGGTATGTAATAGTAATATTAATTTCCTTCTTTCTAGTCATAAATTCAATATGTGTTTCCTTCTTTATAACCCGTTATATGATACTACTGTTCTTCTTTCTAATCATGTATACTCATGTGAAATAATACACGCAACAAAACACTTGATATAATCATACACATAACAATACCCAGACACAGGACATAATCGACATTTCGATCAAAAAGCCTGTATCAAGATAGGAGCATAACAGTAAAAGGCGAGAAGTAGAAATGACCACAAAAACGCGTCCGAGTGAAATATGGATTGGAGATGCCGGAATGATTGGAACAGGAAGTACAAAAAAGTAAATATAGGTGTAAACGACGGAACAAAATGAATAAAAACAAAGACCACCCCGACTGAGAACAAGACAAAATAGTGGTAAGATTTTAGTCAAAATGCTTGAGGGTACCTAGGACCTAAGGTACTCTTAGGTAAGATAAACAGTTATCTTCTTATTTTTTATTTGGTCTTCCACTGCATCATGTTACATCTCCAGTCGTCTTGATTTATATTGTCAATGGAACACTGTTAGGTCAGGAAGAGAGCGTATGGTCGACGAATGACGCAACTCCTCCACACTTTAAACAAACTTCAGTGATAGCCATTACTAAACTTAATATCTAAACAAATTACAAACAAGTTAAAAATGAGAATTATAAAATGATACATCTATTCCATATTAATGTATGGCTCAAAAACATGGACACTAAATAAACAATTAGAAGAAAAAATCGATGCCTTTGAGATGTGGGTATATAGAAGAATAGGGAGAACATCATGGAAAGAGAAGAAAACAAATAAAGAGGTGCTAAAGACACTTAATGTGAAGAAAGAACTACTAAGAGAAATAACGATCACGCAAATAAAATACTTTGGACACATTAAAAGACATGACACCTTATTGAAGACCTTACTTGAGGGTAAAGTCAAAGGGAAGCGAGCAAGAGGTAGGCGGAGATACAAGTGGGAGAGTAACATCACACGATGGACATGTTACAGTCTAGCAGAGTACACCACCAAGGTTGTGAGACCTGCCATTCCAGAACAGTTGTGGTAAGGTGATCTATGAATGCATGCCTAGTAACCGAAGGGAGACATTCTAGTGCCGCAGTATGCCAGGATCATCCTATCACGTCCTGCCAGTAACTGGGCCAACTAATTAATCATCATCCTGTCATATATGTTGACATATCTGCAGTGACGGTATATATGTAATTCCCTGCTACCTAGGAACCTAAATTACATAGCAATGCTACTATATTTTATGTCGTGCATCTCTTCTTCACCTAAGTGGTCCATCTGACAGAAGAGGAAAGTAACAAGTTTAGACAATGTACGCACTAAAATGTTCACACTTTCACAGATGACAAACTATCAGTCTAATACCTAACATTTATTAGTCGCGTTATACCACATTTCAGAAAATAATACAGTGCCGCTCATGTTTGTATCTGAACTAAAAGTATAGTTACATATTGCCACACGGACACTTCAACTAGACATGTAACGCGAAATAGACGTAACTATACTGTGGGTTCCCACAAAGACATGCATATGTAAAACACTTCCATCAATATCGTTATAGTTGAGAACTACGTTAATGAACTAGAAACTAGTTTATACGTTATTTTAGATGAGACTTAAGGTGGATACTACTCATAGTATATACATTAAAACATTAATAAATGTTCTGTCTCGCGTACCATCAACGAGGTCCAGTTAGAAATCATTATGTGTATAATCAATACAGTGAGACATAATGGAAATATCTAATATCTAGATGACTGTGGACATACACAGTAGAAGGTCGCTTATTTCTACAAATATGGTTTCTCTTTTCATGTTCAGAAAGGAAATGCTGTTTAGTAGTCATGTGATAGCCACGCGTAATTACTTCCTACTGACAGCTGGAACATATATATCCTGCCAGCAGCTGGTAGGACATTAACGTTAACCCTTCTCACAAATAATTAACTACCACTGACAGTACTGATGTTGTAGCTGTACAGCAGATATGCAGCAGCACAATATATGGGAAAATATTATGAACAACAATGCATTCATTCCATTGTTAGATTTGGAAGCCGTAACTAAAAATTCAAATACTATTCACAAAGATGGACATTGTAAAATCGTAGGAATGACTTGTTTGAAAAATAGAGTGTATGAAAAAATTATCTAATGGTGCACAGTGAAGTGAGATCCAGTGATATATATATATATATATATATATATATATATATATATATATATATATATATAATATATATATATATATATATATATATATATATATATATATATATATATATATATATCATGGAAAGTGCAGAAATTCCTCTCATAATTTGCATAGCGAAGTGCACAAAATCATGGAAAGTGCAGAAATTCCTCTCATAATTTGCACAGCGAAGTGCACAAATTCATGGAAAGTGCAGAAATTCCTCTCATAATTTACACAGCGAAGTGCACACAATCATGGAAAGTGCAGAACTTCCTCTCATCCACGTTTTTCTTGACAGTTGTACCAAGTGAATAATGAATTCTAAAATTATATTATATGAAATATATTATATGGAAATGATAATGTTTGCGGTGTGCCCGACTGTGACTTATGAGTCCTATGTGAGGCAGGAATTATCCACCACACTCTGGGCATGTGTGGGAGAAGTCTGTGGGACATTCAGCAGCTCTTGATTTTCTTATAACGCATTTTTGTTGCGCAGCTTGATGTCTGAGGTTCTCTTCGGCTGATGCACCACTCTAGATTCTGTAACTTTGTTGGGATCTGTCGTGTGCAAGATTCTCCAATAAAGTAGTAAATATTTTGAAGTGAGTCACTGATGTCTTACGATTCTCTTTAAAACGCGTCTTCTGTCCTCCAGTCTTACGGGAGCCAGTATGGATTTCTCAATATTTGAACTATAAATTGGTAGACGATGATTTTTTCAGTGCGGACCATGTGTCCTGCCCAGCGTGTCGGCGCCTCCATCAACATTGTATGTATTCTTAGTCTTAGATATAATCAGTACTTCACTGTCTGTAACTTTATCCCATCAATGGTTGTTGAGTATCTTACGAAGGCAGCTACGGTGAATGTGGTTGAGTCTTCTAGCGTGTCTGGCATATGATATCCATATTTTACAGGCATAAAGGAGTGATGCCATAACTGCATCTGGTAAACTATGCGTTTGATGGTAGTTGTTATCCCCCTTCTTTTCCAAGTTTTTTTTTTTTTTTTTTGCGATCACCGTAATTTTGCGCTGGCTTCCACGATTCAGTTGTTTACTTCAGTGTCGTGGTTATATCTTGTGAAAGATTTCTGCCCGGGTAAGTGAAATTATTTATTGTTTTTAATCTCTTCCACGTCGGTCTCTATATGGGGAAATAAGTGTGATTTGTTCGGTATACGCTGAAACAAGACCTCCGTTTTCTTTGTATTCATGGTGAAACCAAAGTTGTCGTAGGCTTCAGTAAATTAGTTTAGGTTCCGGCTCGGGGCCCACGTCTATCCACCCTTTTCTTCTTCTTCTCTATTTGCTTCTTCTTCTCCTCTGCAGTCCTCTCATCCTTTGTTTTCTGTCTCTATGGCTATTTGTAAGGAGTCACGATTTTAACTTTTACCCGCCTCGGGTTTTTCTCTACGGCCCTGCCTATTATTTCAGTTGGTCTCTCGTCCTACTACTAAATCATTATCTTTATCGCTCTTTCTTCCCTGCGGTTGTTTCTGTAGTCCTCTAGTTTTCCTGTGGTGTGACAATCTGGCATGTTGGTATTTAATTGGCGCGACTGCCTCATTAGCTTTCATTGTCCATTGACTCTGACCCACTAGTGTGACTGTTTGTCTCAAGCAAGCCAGTTCCCAACGCATCAGATACGGGTTTTTTTCTTCCTTTTTTACCTATTATCACCTATATTTTACTCTAATTTGCATACATCATTATATTATCACTGCATTTTCTTCCCACCATTATCTGCTCCTACTTATAGTTTCTCTCCACTGCCCCTATCTGCTCGGTCGTTTCTTTTTTCTCTTTTTTCTTTTTCATCTCCATCTCTCTCTCATCTGATCTCTCGTACCATCCTCTTTTTGCGTTTCCATCACGACTGTATGCTAATACTCATTGCCTGTTGCCATTTTTGAGGTAAGTATCTTAATTTATCCTGATTTATCTTATTTTACTTGCTACTACACCTTAACTATTTTCCACTCCTCATCTCCTTCTGTGCACTTTCCCCTCCTTACTTCTTCCCATACCCTCTTCCTCCCTGCTAGGCTGCTCCATCTCTGCTTCCTCTGCTATCTATTCGGTATACTCATTGCCTGTTGCCACTTTTGAGGTAAGTATCTTAATTTAACCTTATTTATTTTACTTGCTACCACACACCTTATCCATTTTCGCTCCTCAGCTCCTTCAATGCACTTTCCCTCCTCACTTTTTCTCCCCATACTCTCTTCCTACCTAATATACTGCTCCCTATTTGTTTCCACCACTATCTATTCGTTATCTCTCCTCCTTTTTCCTCCCTATCAACCACGTTTGTTTCCATGTAAAAAATCGCTGTACTGTTGTCTTTCGTTTGTCCTGATGAAGGCTTAATAGTCGACACGTCGTCTGTCCCTGTATCTCGTTGTTAAGGTTGTGTTATGTTTTATTTTGGTAACACATCTACCTATTTTTGTTTTATCCTGATATGTATATTGTCTGCTGAATAAGCATAGGCCTACGGTGGCGCAGTCATCTGCATAGAGTAGTTGCCTGACAATTATGTCTAGCATCTTAGTTTTGGCTTGCAAACGTCAAAGATTGAAATAATTATTGTCTGTTCTGTAATTTATTTTGTATTCCTGTAACATAACTTGATCTAGATGCTTCTGTCAGCAAGGCAGAAAACACTGGACTGAACAATGTTGAAGCTTGAACGCAACTTTGTTTGACAACACTTGCTACAGGAAAGGCTGGTGATGATACTGCATCACAAATAACAGCGGTCATCATGCCGTCATGAAACTGTCGCACTATGTTTATACATTTTAGGGTTAGCCAAATTTGGAGAACACTTTCCACATCCCATCTCTGTTCACAGTGTCAAATGCCTTTGTGAGGACTAAAAATGTTGTAGAATGTTCGATTTGGTGTTCTTGTCTTCGCGGGGCGACTAGGCATGCATACATAAACCATCTTAACACAACTAGACATGCAGACATACATACATAGACATTCTTAACACAACTAGACATGCATACAGAGGCCACCTTAAAACAACTAGGCATGCACACACAGACCACCTTAAAAACAACTAGGCATGCACACACATAACTCAAAAAACAACGAGGCATGCACACACAGACCACCTTAAAACAACTAGACAATTCACACACAAACCACCTTAAAACAACTAGGCAATGCACACACAGACCCACCTTAAAAACAACTAGGCATGCACACACATAACTCAAAAAACAACGAGGCATGCACACACAGACCACCTTAAGACAACTAGGCATACACACACAGACCACCTTAAAACAACTAGGCATGCACACACATAACTCAAAAAAACAACGAGGCATGCACACACAGACCACCTTAAAACAACTAGGCAATGCACACACAGACCACCTTAAAACAACTAGGCATGCACACACATAACTCAAAAAAACAACGACTCATGCACACACAGACCACCTTAAAACAACTAGGCATGGACATACAGACTACCGTAACACAACCATTCTTTTCAGACAAACAATAGGCTACAAGTTAGGATAATACTTCCGCACCTCAACTGACGATGAAATGTGCTTCTGTCGGAAAGGATATGTGGTATTAAGAGTTACCTGGTTAAAGAGATTATTTCATCATCATTTTTGTCATCATCAATATCATCGAATTAAAGAGATTCAATATCAAATTCGGGTCTGATAACACAGATATCACACAAACAAAATAGAGTTGTATTACGTTGTTGAAATATTTTCTAATACACAGTCACTTTAGACACACCCACACACCCCTACACACACCCACTCACTCACTCACGCACCCACCCACCTACGCACGTACATATATATATATATATATATAATATATATATATATATATTTCTATTAATGCACATTTAATACAAAGAAAATGACACTAAATTAATGAAATGGTATATATGAAATAACAGTAAAATATGACATAGTAAATAGTGAACATTCATTAATTCTTGCAGAAACATTTGTATACAAAGGAACATAATAAAACGTGTTAATTATGAAACCAAACCATCAGAAAGGTGGTACTATGTTGATCCTAAAAAGGACCGTTAAAAAAAAATAAAATAAATATTTATAACAACAATCTGATATACAGCTGCACCAAAGACTCGCTCTGTTTGCTAAGATCTTCGGCGACGTTTGCGGCTGTCAGCACGACGATCCGTACGAGTCACCTTCGCTGTCTCGTGTGCTCTCCTCACCTGGGGCTTGACGCCTGCGCCCACGCCCCGTTAAGGCACACACTTGATAGCGATGAGACCCACGGGATCTCTTCCACCATTCCTTCATCGAGGCCTCTGTAAAGGGCCTTGGCCACAAGTGCCTTAGCTATACGCGGTTCCATCAGGTCATGAGATACGAGATAATCTGCTATCTCGTTCCGTGATGACCCATGACGGTTTCGTAAAGCTAATATTGCATTTCTCACTTGATCTAAATGCCGTCACAGCTCTCCTGCATTCAACCTCAGGATTAAATGACGATTCAGATTCTGATGACATCTTACTGATTGTTGCAGTTTTCTTTCGTGCAGTAATTCGAGCTTGCTAGATGAAAATGGCAAAGCCGGACATCCGGGCCACATGTATCACTTTGGCGCATTTGTGAGGATGTCCTAGAAATATATAGCGTTACTTTTTCAGCGGTTACCTTTGCATGCGCTTTCTTCAGAGCGATGACACATAGACTTCAGAACGATGACACATGGACTTCAGAGCGATGACACATAGATGCCGCCAGAGCGATGGCACATAGACTAACTACACTGAATGTATGAGTCATACTATTTGTTAAAATATTGTTTTTTTCATAATCAGCATAATGAAAAATAAGTATTGCGAGGAAAATTATAATTTACAAACGATCGATATGGTGTAAACAAAGTATGTCAGCGACACATTCACATTCTGACATATCGATGTGAATGTCTTATCTCTGTTGTATAAATATGGAAATACAACTATCATGCTATGTCAAATATAACAATATGGAACATTATTTGTAGTGTACATAAGTGTGGGAAGAATGGTTCTCATGCTGTTGAAACTATAGCAACGTCATGTACAGTCTTTGACAATCCTCTGTAGAAGTCATCGCGAGGTAATACTGTCAAATGAATTTCATAATTTTCATTGGTGGTGTTATTTTAAAATGTGTTTTATATGATGATGTACAAGTTTAATCTTGTGTGTGCGATTAATTCGATAACAACAGAACACATAAATATTTTAAAGAATTAATTAAAAGTTGTGGTTTATGCAATGCTGGCAGCACGACCCCCCCCCCCCCCCCCGAATATTCAACGTCATCAAGTAAGCTTCCGATGTCTTTATTTTTTTTTTTAAATACGTATGTCTCTTTTGATCAAGAATGATTCTTTAAAGTTCAGTAGAATATTGAGTAAAATGTGAATATATCCGTTAGTATGATCATAAGCAATAATGGGGGTCATAGTTCATGTGTTCCTGTCACCAGTTTATCACCACGAATTTTACAAGACCAAACAGAAAATATTATACAATAATCATAGATTTAACGGAATTACCGGTAGTCTTCAGGTGTAAAAAGGTGCACACAGTAATCTTATGATGAGGTACGCTTATTGCAGACGCTGGTCCAATTTATTTATATCCGTGCGATTAACAATACAAAATTGTGTAGGTCACGGTTCTAGTATTCCATCTATACAAGAACGGTGTATAGATTTGACCAGTATATCGAGAAAGCTTTCATTCACGGTACAAGGCGTGTTTGGTTAAGTTAAATGGTACTATTTACGATGAAGTACACTGATTTCAACCGCAGACGTTTAGTCCAACTTGGTTATACCAAAGCTTTTAACCATAACAATTATAATTTTTCGTGGTTCTAGTAATATCATGTCACCACGACCAACAAGATTGTAAGATAATTAACACACATGATACAGTGATATTAAACAGTAATGGGAGGGATAAGAAACACGGATGTCAAAGAAACAAACAACTTCCGACAATAAATATTAATTCACAATGTACTGGTCAACCTAGTATGCTTGGCCACATTTGTCTTCAATATAAGACCCACTAGCTAATAGAAACACCAGCCTTTCAAAAAATTATTTATTTGACTATTCCTTTCATTTTCATTGGTTGTCACACAAAGTTTAATCACAATCGTAACCGTTGAAAATAACGGGAAGTCGTATATTTCCGAGGATCACGTCTTAGCTATATTGATTTTAGGCAGTATTACATTCAGTAGGAAACCCTACCACATTTTAGACTGTATAGTAATAGTTGCAAAATGTGTGTATGCTTTTGAACAATTTGATGTTTCTTAATGATGTTATCACTCTTGATGGTGGTGCAACCATTTTTTAAGGGTTATCATGAAAATAAAATTATTTTGTTATGAGGTATTGACGTTAGAATACAGTGATTAATTTAGTAGTAGATTCAATCAATTAAGTGCTAACCAAGTGAAGTAGACGATAACATTTCTCTACAACTATATGTCGCTCGAGTTGTTAATAAGTTCAGTTGGTGATGTGTTTGTGCCCCGTGACAGCCCATCTAGAAACTATTTCTCTTTTTGTCTTCCTTGGTCTCCTCTCACCTTGATCTTTCCGGTGGTTACTAAATGTTCCAGTTTTTTAATTTTCTTCATGACATCATCCCATGTCCTAAAAATCTTGGTTTTCTGATTGTTATTTTTGCTATATTTTGTCTTTTTACTTGAGAAGCGCTGATGTCTGCTACATTAGTTCTCTTGTTTGCTCATGGAACTTTCATCATTCTTCTTAAAAAAATCTTCCAAGTTGCCTCCAGCCCACTTTAAACTCGTGTGTTTACAGAAGAGAAGTAGATATATGGAAAAGCCATATCAGACCCGATATAATGAAATAAAATGTAATATCACAATCCATAACCTATTGAACTCGTTTTCCTCCCATACAGAGCCCGCCAATCATTTCTATCGTCAGTCATATCCAATCGTCGATTGAAGACTCATGATTCAACAAAACTGTTAGCATTTCTAATGACCGATAGCTACACATTCTTTATCAGGATTCTGTAATTAGCTAAAACAATAACAATCGTTATTCCTGCATTCCCATATGTAGCCTTTATCATGTGATGTTTCACTTAATCCCAAGTCATCAGAAATCTCATTAACGTTGTCTGGAATTATCAGGTAACATTTTACTTTGAAAACGGCGTCTTCTTAAATTCTCGGAGATCATAGCTATTATGTCCAAGTTGACCTGAGTTAGCCACGGACATGATCAAACTACGACCAATCGCCAAAATAACACCTAACAGCAGAATCAAAACAAAGTAGAATAAGCTTTCTTATGTCATGTCTTTTATTATTGATATTCTTTTTCTCAGTCATTATGTATAGAATTTGTGTCGCCCGTGTGTCACCTGTCAACCAAAACCAACGAAATGCACGGGAATAATAGAAAACATGACTCAAAAGACTTTATTGAATTCTGTTGGTAGGTCTTCTATTGGCGAAAGCCACTCTGAAATCATGACAGTCACCATTATATAGAATTTGGAACTGAATTAATTAGGACTCCATTCGTTAAGTTTTTGATTCTTGTTGAGCTTTCGGTTAGACATAATTCACATATTTGGAATCTCATGTCAAAAATAGACAAGGCGACTCTAAATCGTGACCAACCCAAAGCCCAAGAAGGGCCCGTCTGGTCCAGAGACAATTCTAGATAACAGGTCTTATAGGAGACGGTGGTGGTAAAACTCTTATCACATCTGTCTCGTATTGACCTTCATCGGGCTTTTTCAGTTTCCTTGGAAACGTTAACTTAATACGTAGTCAAGTTCTGCCTGTACACATCACGTGTTTGTTAACTGGTTGGTTTGCCTCATGCGGCCGTGGCACGATCTTTCAACCTAGGAAATAGTTCATTCTTGGTAATATCAGGCGTCTGGAGCCATTTGTATCTTGTGGAATGGTTGGCACGTTTACGCTACAATCGTTCTGCCCATCCGAGTTGCAGCTGAGTCTTCTAGCTGTGGCTTGTTCATTATCTTGTATCGACTATGTAAAATATATACATTTTTCAATGAATATGTGCACGTATATATATATATATATTTCTATTATGATGTCATATGCGTTTTCCTGTGTCATTGTATGTGAATTTGTATGTGTAGTGTGATGCATCATCTATTCCAGACGCTGTCAACTGCTGATCCTCTCTACACATTCCTGTAGTCTCCATCTCTATTGGAAGCCCCCCCCCCCCCAGTTACCAATTTAACGCTCGCAATTTTTCATTTACTAGGCATGCGTTACGAGCTTGCGACGACTTGTGACGAGCATGCGAGACAATAATTTTTTAATGAGAAAAACATGTCCTAGTCAGCCTATTTTTGAATATTTTTATGTTTATTTGTTTTAATTGTTATGAGTTTCTTTAAAAACGGTCCATGTTAGACCGTAACGTGTAAATAATCCTTGTTCTGTGTTTTATTGTTATTTATTTTTAACATTGATAGTTAGGATTTTATAACAACATTTTTACTTTATTTATTATTTACCAAATTTGTGTTTGGTTACTGTGGCACTGTCCATTTTGTCGGACATCCTCTGATAGTTTGGTTATTTATATCAAGATCCCGTGAAGACTATGATGCAGTGTACACATCACGAGTGCGATCTATTATTTTTATATGGATGTGCATGCTGGACGCAAGCTTCAGAAATAGAAAGAAGGGCTCCCGCGTTTGAATATAAGTGTTACAGTTCACATATGTGTTATAAAAGTGCGTAATTCGAATATATGTATAAATATATACAGTGTTTAAACGGTAAACGCTTTGGACAAGTACTAAGACATAATTCACTTTCAAAGATTATTATAATGAAAATATATCGGTGTGGCTGAAGTAGAGGTGATAGAGTAAATATTGAATTGATAACATCTAGGAATTGGCAGTGTGTGATTATTTCACTCACATCGCTATGGCTGAAGATATGGATGAGTGACAGGATGTGTGTTCGTTTTGTGAATTATTCTTTATGTCTATACGAGTCACATGGATTACGGGTTTTGTTATTATGTTAATTTCGTTTAGATCATTGGTGATGTTAATTTTTCGGCATATGTACATTTCTTTATATGACCACACACCTACACAATCCGTGGTATTATATTATTTAATATCAATATATTATAAATTTAATTGTTGGTGGTGTTGTTATCTTTTAATGATATTTATATTTGCAACATGTTTCCACAACATCGCATTACAAAAAATCAATTCTTAATACCGCTAAGAGTGCATGAAACACAATAGTCATTTGCTGTGGTGATTGCACATGACCACTTCCAGGCGTAATTTACATTCTGTACACACAAAAAAACAACTGCCAAATGTTGCATTTTTCATGTTAGGGAGTTGCAGGGAGACATTTTGTAGCTGATTTACCATGGATAGCGTGCCTTCATCGTTGATACTTTTCCCAATGGTTTCTAATTTGTGGCAATTTAGATATCAGTACAGCAATTAATTTGATATTCCAGCCCATAGATACTGGACGGCGGTGAGTGAGCAAGCCGTATTCTCACATTTGTAAAATAGAAAATCAATTATTAGCAAGAGAGAACAAGTAACAATGATGATAAAAACATCCATCCTAATTATGTTAATAAAGAGTCTACAGAAACAACAATTATTTTCCCTTATAATAACGTTCTCTAGAACAGAATTACGCACAGCACCGTCCGCACCTAAATATTCCACGCCAAGGCATCACTTCTGGAACTCCAGTCAGATTAATTATTACTATAAGAGCCAACGCTTAGATATTACGAAATCATAAACTATCTAAAACTCACTGTAGAACACGATGCTGAACTGTGATAAGCAGAAAACTATTAAGTAATACCTCTAATCTTTACAAATGTCTTTTCTCGTTAACTTTTGATATCAGAGACGTCAAACTCTGCAGCCATTTTTGTTTATAGACAGATGTTGTTGCTTGCAAACTTTCTCCTTTCAACCGCGGACGTTAATCCAATTTGGGTATAACCATAAAAATAATGAAAGTAGTGATAATTTGAAAAAGGTGTTATAATTCATAACATGACTTTAAATGTGTATTAAATGTAAGGGATCAACCCGTAAATATACAAATGAAGTTTAGAAAAGGGCAACGGTTATCCAAGGGAAATAATTGTATATGTAGCTACAGAGTTATCTAATGACAACAACATTAGTTGAAGCATTTACAGCGCAGCACAATATGAATCATATCACACACCTACGAAGAGAATAGTGTTGTTGTTGTGAATATTGAAATGCTTCTGAGCAGGTCTCATTTTTTGCAGCTTAATGACATTCTTAAATAAGCGCTCGACTTCTGAAGTTTACATTGTGATCCGTGTAGTGAGTAAGCGACTGTTAGGAGTGTCTAAATAATTTTAGTAGCGGATGGTAGGAAAGGGCAGTCGCAAGGGAAGGTTACGCTTTTTCGTTGGAATGAGAGCTATATCTACAATTTGGTAGTTGCTGAGGTCCGATACGGTTTAAATGTTGCGATAAAGGGATACAAACACTTATAAACCACACATAATAAGCCACTCGGAAACGGATTATAATCTCCCTGCTGTGGACTTTTGTTAGTTTCATTACGTCCGTCCCGATGACGCCTCCCTTTTTTTGTGAAATGAGGCCGAACTCGAATTGAATCCATGCTGACATGATTTGCATAACAAGCGCAAATCCATAGGTTAAACGTGGACCCCGACGTGAATTTTAAATACTATTCGGTTTTTCTCTGTGCCTGTTATAAATGGAGCTCACTAGTGTTCAGTCATTCACAATTTTCTCGAGAACTAATCACATTGCTACTGCGTCTTAGTTTTCCATAACAACTTCAGTCAGTCGTTCTAACCTTATGAGATTCTATCTTACCACCTTATCACAATATGAGTCCTACTCAAACTGTCAACCAGTCTGCAGCGACAGTGTAGACACCATATATATATATAGCGTGTCATTTACAGAACGTTTTCCTCACTGACATTATGAGTGAGACCTCTCGATTCTGTTCCAGCTGTCCCGCCTCTTGCAGTGTCATGTGCAGAAGGTCTTCGATATCCTGTGTCCATCGTAGTTTTGGTCTGTCTCGTGTTCTCCTACCTGCAACCTTTCCCTCCATGAGTGATCTTTCTACACGTGTATCTTTTCATATGCCCACAATATGTTAGTTTGCAGTTTTTGTATACTTTTGAGGAGCCAGTCGTCTTCTATGTTTTTCTTCAGCGTACAACCTCAAGCTCCTGCTGGAGTTCTTTTGTAACAGAACAATGGTCCTACACGAATTCCAGTTGAATCTAGTCCAGAGAATGGAAATTCGTTGTTGTGCCGTTTTATTTGCGACAGTGGCCCAACACATCCGTCTTCGATGGTCTTCTATGTTCAGGTAGCTTCATTGAGGATGCCATTTCCCGCATCTCACAGCCATATGTTCTCACTGGAATAAAATAGCTTCGTTATAGTTATAACTTTGTTGTTATTGTTGTCCATTACCATAAAATGTTCGTATGTGATGTTTCTGCCGTGCCATTGCTAATCTCTGTCTTACCTCTGCTGGTCTGGGTGTTGATGATAGTATTTTCAAGAAATTTAAAGTTGCTGATATGTTCTAGTTGTTCTTATCAATGACTATTGTGGGTGTCAGTTCATTGTTCTTCTGCAATCACTTGTTAATGTTGTTTATGTAACAGATTAATAGTTACAAACAAATGGATGTTTATCGACAAGCATGGAGAGCTATGACATCTGCCCTATGTGTCAAGCTTGGCATAAGATGAAAATCATGATGATGATGATGATGATGGTCACTTGTTAAACTTTCAATCAAATATTGGTCATGTATAGATCCGTTTTTTTAAGTCATCTTGAGTTTCTCACAACTTGAATTTCAGATGTAGAATTTATTGTAGAAAATAAGTCATATAGGCCAGATTGTAGTTCTGTGAAATCGCAGCTGTGAAATATGTAGGATGTGTTCAGCCTCAAAGAAACTGGCCGCATAGTCGATGATACTGATTCGGTGTACATGTGCGCATGAATAATTACATTCAAGGTAAGGTTATGGTAAAGCAATCGCCTAACGTAAAATTACATTGTTATACGCGTTACTAAGGCTTAATTTTGATCACAACATGTTTATGTAACCATCTTAATATTTCGTCATTACGTAACCCTAGACACAACTTGGTCATCCCAATGCACGGTTTTTTAATCAAGAAACATCAACATCCTAATCGTGAGAGTGTCATAACGGTAGTTAATTATATTGAACCGGTGCATATATTTCATTTTAAAAACACACAGAGTGCTAAAATGAAATGTAAATGACAAATACAGCACGGATAAAATTATGATTTTACTTTCTTGTTATCACTCATTGATGTAACACGAAAAACCAAGTTGTGTTTGATTGCTAGACTTATTACTGTGTCTAGTAACTAGATAAGATGTGACAAGTCACATTTTCTAACATTAAACAGCCACGTTTAATTATGAGTACAGTTTAAAATATTCATGCTCCAGTTAAGATATAATTATAACCTGCAAGAACACAGTATGCCATGTGGTATGTGCTATGACTGTAGATCATGAGTTCTTAACATGGATCGTGTGGTCCCATCCTCCTTAGGGACAAAAGAAATTGAATGGAGTGAGTTCGTTGAAATCATTAAAATTGAGAAGACTCAGGCCATACTGATGGACCACAGAAATGTAGATTGCTAATAGTTTAAAAGATATACTATAATATTAAGCTTTAAAGAAAGGTTTACCTCTTTTTAAATATAATCTGTTGTTCGTCCATCACAAGTGATGATGACCATTTGTTACATCCACTTTTGAAAATTCAATTTTAGTTATGTCCTTGATTATGAGTTCGTAGATGGCTAATGAACCCTATTCGAGCTGTAAACGTCCTTGGACAGTTTGGACATGGAATAACGACTGTAGACGGATCTTGGTCTATCCGTGACTTTCTAGCTGCTCTCCGCTGTTGAGCTGCTGCATTTCTCTTCTTTTCACAAGATGATGCGCTCTTTTTTATTTTAGAACGCCATGTAGATCTATTTTGTGCAAGTTCTTCCAATGTATCGTGGTCTATTTCAAAGGCTTTCAGTGAGTCCTTTCACGAGTCGTTGTAGCGCTTCCTTTGACCACCTTGAGATCGTATACCCTTCTCTAGCTCACCATAGAGAAGTATCTTTGGCAGACGATGGTCTGGCATACGCACCAAATGACCTGCCTAACGAATCTGTGTCTGCATCAGGATCGTGTCAATGCTTGGGATACCAGATCTCATGTAATCTAGAGTGTTACAAAAAAGTGTCCTCAAAGGCGACCAAGGGTAAACAGTAAGAACAATTGATCTAGAGCAGTCCTGATATCTTCTTATAGATAATTCGATATTTTATCATGGAGTTCGTAGGTAAAATTTAAAGTGCTCGTTGTGGTGATTATGTTAATGTAGACACTTTAAGTGATCTGGTGTTCGCCCGTCACCAGTAATGATGACCATTTGTTACATCATTTTTGAAAATTCAATTAGAGTAATGTCCTCGATTATGAGTTCGTAGATGGCTAATGAGCCCTATTCGAGCTGTAAATGCCCTTGGACAATTCGTGTATAGGATGACAACTGTAGACGGATCTTGATCTATCCGTGACTTTCTAGCTGCTCTTCGCTGTTGCATTTCTCCTCTTTGCTTTCACAAGATGATGCGCTATTTTTTATTGTAGAACGCCATGCAGAACTATTTTGTGCAAGTTCTTCCCATTTATCATGGTGGTCTATTTCAAAGGCTTTCAGTGAGGTCTTTAACGAGTCATTGTAGTTCTTCTTTTGGCCACCTTAAGAACGTGTACCTTTCTCTAGCTCACCTTAGAGAAGTATCTTTGGCAGACGATGGTCTGGCATACGCACCAAATGACCTGCCCAACGAATCTGTGTCTGCATCAGGATAATGTCAATGCTGGGAATACCAGCTCTATCAAGGACAGTGGTATCTGGAATCTTGTCTTGCCATCTGATGTTCTTAACTTTTCTAAGACAAGTTGTGTGAAAGTGATTGAGTTTTTTCACATGACGTCTATACACAGTCCATGTTTCACTAGCGTTGGAAGTACTGGAAGTACCACTGCTCTGTAAACTTTCAGCTTAGTCTGTAGTTAATGCCATTTCTACGCCAAACATTTGCGTACAATCTGCCGAATGTGCTGCTTGCCTTGGCGATCCTTGTATACACTTCATCATTAACGTTGGCATTTTGTGAGAACGTACTACCGAGGTATGTGAATCTACTCTATTAATCTATTAAGCGATCTAACAATAATCACAAGGGAACATTCTCTTATATTTTTTTCTCTGTTCATTCTCAATCTCTTACTGATCATCAGGATGAAGCTCAGATAAGAGAATGCAATGTGTTATGATTTTCTCACACCTGTGTTCATATATTTTGCCAACATTTTTTCTGAAAATTTTTTACCCCTCCCAATTGTCAAGAAAGTATCAAGAATCCAGAGGCCCATCTGTACCCTTATGTTAAAAACCAAAAACATACGAACAAAACACATAATTGTTCAATTTTGTTTTCTAATTTACAAAATTTAACATAAAAACCGCTTTTTGAAGTCAAAAATAGTCACCCTCCCAACAATCGCCCCTCCCACGTCAATAACTATCAAACGTGTTCACAACTCCCTTCTACCAAACTCCCAAATTTGAACGTAATATATGGATCGCCTCTTTCCAAGAAACCATAACAAATATCCAAACAGACGATGCTAAAAATTACATTTTGTAAATTATATTTTAGATCAGCCCCTATCTCTATATTATTTTAGGACGTTGTACTTGAAGCCTTGAACACATGTGCACCTTTATTGCATGATCAAATATTTACGTTTCCATTTTAAACAACAAATCAATAAGTTTCATTAGGTTGTGACAATTCATAAATAAACTGTCATTTACTGATGCTCTGAAAATGCAAGAAATCCCGGAAGAGCTAGCAACGTGTGAAACACGTACTAATGAAAAGCATTACTCTCGTAAGTTAGATCAATGTCTCTCAAGCAAGGGGCAGTGACGTCTCTTATAAATTCGTTCAAATCAGTAAGGAACGTTTTTCATGATGTAACCCAGGTCACTGACGATAGAAAAAATGTTGGTTAATTGGAAAGCAGCTTGCTAAAAGGACATATATATATATATATATATATATATATATATATATATATATATATATATATATATATATATATATATATATATATATATATATATATATATATATATATATATATATATATATATATATATATATATATATATATATATGGGGAAGGTATGGAGAACGTGAGTGTCGGCCTATATACAGGATTGCTGGCCTCTACAATCTTACCAAATGGAGGCGATGACGCAAACAAGTTTGAGAAACAGTATAGTAAAGCTAATTATGTGTTGAGGATTCAATCATTTTCACGCTAGACTCACAAGTCGGGGAAATTCCTACTGGAGTCAAGAAGTGTTTACGATGTAATAGAAACGTGTAGGTATGTATATTGTATATCTGTGTGTATAATCATTGAAGAGTATCGTTAAGGAGAGTGTACGTTTCTATCAGTCAATCAAGTGCCGTGGTGTAGGTGATCGTGCTTCTCCACAACTATCCGTCTCTTGTGTTGCTAATAAATTCATTTAGCAATGTCTTTTTGTGATACAGTTACAACACATCCAGAAATGTCTCTCTGTGTCTTCATACTCTCTTCTCTTCTTGATTATCCCGGAGGTTACTAATGTTCAAGTTTTACTTTCTCGTCACGTGCACTAAATATCGTCATTGTCTGTTTCTAGTTTTCTCTATAATTTGTAGTTTTACTCCATCAACCCTGATAACGTTTACATTAGTTTTCTTGGCTGTCCATATAATTGTTATCATTTTTTTTAAAACCACATCTCAGTTACCTCCAGCTTATCCTGGACAATTTTGTTTACGGTCCATGCTTCTCTTCCATAAAGAAAGATTGACTTAATATAACATCCTAGCACTCGAACTCGTATATACATTGATATTACTCCATTACACAGAATGGTTCTAATTTTCTTTTAGATTTTCATTAGGCCCGTGCTATCTTGTTCTTTATCATATTGGATCACTTTCCATTAGATGTTCAATGGTGCAAAGATACTTGACTTTATCCGCTCGACTTACTTTTGCATCATTGATTGTAGTACAGTCTTTTGGCGGCGTGTATTTCTTTGAAACAACCATTACTTCTTTTCCTTCATGTTTATACTGAGACCTTTTTTTCCCACTTTCTTATACTGTCGTGTCTTACAGAGCTAAAAGTTCATGTTCGCTCCTTACAATCAGAACTATATCGTCAGCATTTCTTAGAGTATTGAGAATGTAACCTTCAGCTGATATTCCTTTCATGTTTTATCTGTTTCACATATCATCTATATACAGGGAGAAATGATCTGGTGACATTACACATGCTTGTCTGACGCCCATCTCTATCTTTCGGAATTCTCCTATATTACTGTGAACCCTCATCGCAGCTGTTTATTTTCAATATATATTTCTTACTATCTTTAGATCGTTCCTATCAATATTGAGTTGTTCTAATATTTGTATCGTTTCTGAATGCTTCACCTTGTCAAATGCGTTACTTTATTCTAAGAAGCACAAGTACGTGCCATTGTGTACTTCTATTGCCAATTGCATCAATGTTCGTAGTATATATATGGCATTTCTAGTGCCTTTTCGTTCCTCAAATCCACATTGTTCTTCTGCAGTTTCTGGTTTTAATGTTTCTTTTATTCGTCGCATGATTATAAGAAATAGGATCTTCGTCATCTGGCCCATAAGGCTGATTGTTCGGTGGTTTCACATTCTACTGCACCATGTTTATTCGGTAAGGATATGAACATTGATTGAAATAAATCACATGGCATATCGCAACTGTCAAATATATCATTTAGTATTTTGGTCATTATTTCTATGAAATACTCCTCCAGCACTTGCAATTCTTCCTTTGTAATATTATCTGTTCCAGGAGATTTAGTGTATTTCAAGTGTTGTATAGCCTCTTCCACCTCTGTAGTTAATATACAGGCGCATTCTTTGTTATACTGTACGTCTGTTTTACTAGCTTTGTAAACATCTGGCCAAGTCCATCACTATCTCATCTCTTTAATTTCTAATACTTAAGCCAAATCTACTAGTGACATAAATATCTTGCTCTTGCACTACATTTGCCTTGAAATATCCCATCACAGTGTTGAACTCGTGATGTTTGCACTGTCTCATATCTGTGTTTAAATCTATGTAGAATTAATGTATGTCTTAACTAGAACTTTCTGATGTTGGTGCGTATACTTGAATAATATTTATATTAATGGGATCCCCCTCTAATTTAATTAGGATAATTATGTATGATATTTCCACACGCACTTTACAGATCTCGCTCTTTTCTTGTCTAAAACACGCATAAGCTTGTCTGTGTTGGTCTGCTCTCAAGTACATTATTTTGAAATCGTTTGATAACACAATGCCTGCGGTTCTATAGTATTGTTATTTTTATATGCAATATTCTGATTAATCGTTGTCAATAAGATAGTAGAGCATCATTGTGGTAGTTATTTTACACAATCTGTTGAAGCTTGAATCCGCACCTATTTTGGTTATAACGTGAGGCATAATCATAAAAATATGTGATCGAAGTTCAGGTCATTCTTCCATAACAGCGTACTTAACTAGGTACAAAACGGAGTAGTCTTTACCATTATTTTAACTTTGTTTAGAGCCCATATTGATAATATCAGAGGGTATAACTATTAACGAATGGGTGTGACATGTGACGTATTCCTTCCAGAACGTTGTCTTCCCAATGAATTCTCTGAACCCCTCTCTGTCTTGGGTGATGGGGCTTGCATTTTCTTAGTGATGTATTCATGTTATCTTTAATGTCGTCAGTCCATCGTCTTCTTGGTCTGCTCTTTCTTCTCTTTCCAGGTACTCTCCCCTCCATTATTTGCCTTTCTAAACAGTTGTGTCTCTTTATATGACCTAGTAGGCGTAGTTTTCTTTTTGTTATTGTGTTGATTAACCAACACTCTGGAATCTTCAAAGTGTTTATAATATCTGAGTTTCTGATTTTTTTTCTTCCATGATATTCTAAGTATCTTTCTGTAGCATTTCAGCTCGAAGGCGTTGATCTTCTTTGCCGCTGTTTTACTTAGGATCCATGTTTCACATCCATATGTTGCAACCGGAAAAATAAAAGTTCGTAACATTAGCACTTTCGTTTCTATTTTGTTGTTTTTATTTTGTTGACACATGGGTGAGGTCGCATTTTAGCTCTCTATAATTACTCCACCCATCCCCTACGTAATATCACTTGTTTTTATTTTCTAAATTGTATTAATTCAGTCACTTAATATGCACGAATGGGAATAGGTTTGCAATTCCAGCCAGTTAAGAGCATGCGTTTAGCACATACTTTCATTGTGAGACTGTACACTTAGCTGTGTACACTGTTCTTTCGTATGCTCTGTTAGTAAAGGCCCATGCTCATCGGTGGTTACGTTGTTATCTGTCAACAAATCCATGTATCCAAGACATAACGAACAGAAATAAATATGTAGTAGCTGAATAACAATCAATGTGGTTACATTTCGAATTTTTGTTTATTAAATCTGTAAATTGAATATTCAATAAAATATTAATTTAAAAAAGCAATCATGTAATTTATAAAACATTTCTTATACACGGTGTTACATGTAAATGTATATCTATATGTTTTGTTTTTTTAAACTGACCATCTCCAATGAATAAGTATTTCGAATCTAACTTTTAATGCAGGCAATATTGAACAAGTCGGGAGGCGAAAGAATTGGAATAATTAAATGCGCGACCAATATAACTCTCTCAATAAACTAATCTCAGATGGACACGCGCTAATATATGTGAGGTCATTGGAGTATCCAAGCCAGAATGAAGGCGAGCAATGGGACATCAACAAACAGAGACGAACTACAGAAAAAAGTACTTTTCATAAAGTAGAAATGTCAAAAGATATACCGTTATTTTGTTGCTACCACAAGATTGAAAGCTGTTATATGTTAAATAGTCATGATACATGCATATATGTTTATGTAATAGTTTACAGCAGTTTAGATTTGAACTTGATTTATACTATGTGAGCCATCAACTCATGTAAAAATATTGCCACCATTGATATACCCAATGATCACAGACTTGTATCTTATTATACATTGTCATACACAATGCACGATCACACATACAAAAATCATACACACAAAGGCTCCCTCTGCGACGGAGGTTTCTTACCCAAGAATTCACTACTGATGTTATTTGCTTATGTCTCCTGTTTATGTAGGAACACAGAAGTAGATGAAACATGTAGGTTCTGGATTAGACGTCCCGCTTTCTTTTCAAAGAAAGCTTGCTATGGGAACAACCGAGTGCTTGACGGTATACCCAAGTATCTCCTTCTTTCTCTTTCATTTTTTTTGTC
Organism: Meghimatium bilineatum; assembly: GCA_034231615.1. Lineage (NCBI taxonomy): Eukaryota > Metazoa > Mollusca > Gastropoda > Stylommatophora > Philomycidae > Meghimatium > Meghimatium bilineatum. The sequence goes on from CM067298.1 coordinate 54,254,491, forward strand.
TCTCAAACTTTTCTGTCTAATTTCGACGCACACACCAAGGATCCTGGTGAGGAGGAACATCTCTACCTTGATTGGATCATGGCCCTGCCAAACGTCCCAGCTGCAGCGAGAGTGACATGCAAACTGACATAGCTCCCACAGTCAGAATATGTTCTAATCCTGAGATACTGGAAGCAGAGTCCAGAAAGCTCACGGGAAATCTGGAAACTCGATGCTGGGGAGCATCGTGAAGGTATATGATGCAGGACGTGAAACATCACAGAAAATACTCGGCCACAGAATGAAGGATTAAGGCCTGCCTCTCTAGTGCTTGTTACCAGCAGGGAATGCATCTCTGTGAATCCACCTGATCCCCAAAATACTTTTCATGGGGACTTCTTCAGGGAAATTCATTACACGAACACTTTCAGATAGAGGAAAACATATCAATGTCATTCGTTCGGAAATGGGGCAAACGACCAAACCCACAGTGCCAGTCAAATAAAATCTACAATATCAGCTCCGGCGTCGACTCGGCTACCACCATAAGCGATAGAACTCCTCTGCTCTTTGCAAAATGTCAGAGAGGGGAAAGCTAAACATCCTACAAAAAAACATAGCAAGCATACAAAACAAGATCTCAGAAATAATAAAAACATTAAAGGAACACACCATACACGTATCCCATCATCAGAAATCAATGCCACCACCGACAGGAATCAATATCACGGCCTACACACAGCTATCTATCTATCTATCTATCTATCGATCTATCTATCTATCTAATCTAATCTAATCTAATCTAATCTAGTCTAGTCTAGTCTAGTCTAGTCTAGTCTAGTCTAGTCTAGTCTAGTCTAGTCTAGTCTAGTCTAGTCTAGTCTAGTCTAGTCTAGTCTAGTCTAGTCTAATCTAATCTAATCTAATCTAATCTAATCTAATCTAATCTAATCTAATCTAATCTAATCTAATCTAATCTAATCTAATCTAATCTAATCTAAGCTAAGCTAAGCTAAGCTAAGCTAAGCTAAGCTAAGCTAAGCTAAGCTAAGCTAAGCTAAGCTAATCTAAACTAATCATCTAATCTAATATAATCTAATCTAATCTAATCTAATCTAATCTAATCTAATCTAATCATCTAATCTAATCTAATCTAATGTAATCCGAATACGAATCCAAATCCAAATCCAAATCGAAATCAAAATCGAATCGAAATCGAAATCGATTCGAATCTTAATCGAATCGTAATCGAATCTTAATCTAATCTAATCTAATCTAATCTAATCTAATCTAATCTAATCTAATCTAATCTAATCTAATCTAATCTAATCTAATCTAATCTAATCTAATCTAATCTAATCTAATCTAATCTATCTTATCTATCTATCTATCCTATATATCGATCCATCTATCCATCCATCCATCCATCCTTCTATCTATCTATCTATCTATCTATCTATTCACTAAATCATTTGCTGCCTTTAATCGCCAGGTGTAGAAGAATGTTCTGGAGGTGGCCTTCATATGTGCTGAGTATATTGTGGAATTTTTCGCACTTTTTTTTCGGTGGTCCATCATTTTCGTGGCCGGCCTCATAATTTGCTGTTATATTCTGTCTGGCAGCTGATGCATGCAATCCATTTGATATGTTGTCTCTTAATATATTCCAAGATTGGGGTGGTGCCGGGTCATTGTCTAATGTCCTCATTCTTCTCAGTTTGTCTCAGCGATATTCCTAGGATTCTGCGTACGCATGCCATTTCAGCTGTCACAAGTTTACGTTCATCTTGTGCTGTCGCTGTTCATGTTTGACTTTGGTAGCCAAACTATATGTGGAAGGATGCGATAAAAACCAAAACAGTATCCCTAGATATGACGATACAGCATGAAGCGAATACGCAGACATGCTTGCAAAAAGAGACAAAAATCAAAGGAAATATGGCCAAAACAACACAGGTAAAGACCTTGTAGAATGAGAACAAATTCTCAGAAACTCCAGGGAAAACTGGCTGAACAGAAGGGCATATGGACTAATTGAGCGAAATGTATTTAGCGAAATGGCGCGACCAAAGGACAATAACAAAATAAGCAAAATCTGCAGGAGAAACAAATCCCTTATATTTCAGATTCCAACAAGACACGCAGTGATAAATAGCCATTTATACTGTATCAAAATCCAACAAGTACACACTTGTAAACACTGCTTTCATCACAATTAAGCAGTGGAGCACCTATTGACTGCCCTTACATTTCAACTGCTAGGAATCAATAACGTCTGCAGACACCATTAACAGTCACTAATTTACTTGTGGCTCGCTAAGCCAACTTTAGAACCTTCACTTTTTAAGAAAGACATTGTGCATTGTAGTTTCACTCATCAGCATTTAGATGTTGACAAAATCAACAACATGTAAGAACACCGCCTCCCCAAAAAATTGCACATATGAAGCAATAGATTTATTAACAGTAATTTATTTATGAATGAGAAACAGATGCGAACAATAATCTTATATGCAATTATTTACTTCTAAAAGCGAGTGTTTGTTGTCCCAAATTTTTCTGAGACGTTCTCATGTTCGTATACATTGTTTGCATTGCCAAATTTGCTTATCTCTTCCCCATCTGCATTTCTTTTGTTCCTTGATCGAAGCTTGTCCAGAAATGAGCCTGGACAAAATGGTACATACCTGAAAGTAATATATTTGTCATTTATAATAGGATATACTTGATTATTAGCTTGGTTAATTTTTATGTTTCTTCTGCATTCGTTTGCATACACTGTCTGGCTAGAAAGATATAGATCGAGGAAATATTACGTTTTGTGCCATGAATTACAGTTTGGATGAAATATCTTCTCTTGTAACCTGAAATAACAGACTGACGAATATATGTTATATCGAGCGGAACAGCGAACTCTAACCCCAAACCGCCCTCATTTACCCATGCGACATTCAAAGCCACTCAGGATTTTCATATGTTTGCTGTTCTTTCTGGCATGGTAGCACACGGGAGAGACATCCACATAAATAAGTATATTATTTGTAAGACTAATATTTGTAATCGTATTCTTCGTCTGCGTTCGTTCTCAAATTTCTTCAGATTAGCATGATGTAGTCTGAAGAACAGATTATGTTGCGTCAAGGTTTACAGTTTGGCAACGTTATATGCCACATTCCACCTGCCACCTCTGACTTCAGCATGGAAAATTTTTCATTTGATCCTACATGGGATGAGACATCCAACTCCACATTCAAAACCACCCTTAGTCGTCTCTTACTAAGTGCATCGTAGGTACAAGTGTTATTGTTATTTGCTTCTCTTTCGGCCTCCGGCAATAATGAGCGGACTAACTCCTCCTCTTCTTTTTCTGCGTTCGCTCTGGTGATAACCAACACGAGAGTTTGTGTGATTTCCGTCGGGAAGCCTGAAGTACGTTGTACTGACAGTTTCACGGCACTGCTGCGTTACTTTGCGCATTTCAGCTCAATATATCTGATTAGACAAGCTTCTAATTCCAGTGAGGTTCTCTAGGCCATGTGGCAGCCTTCCTATATGCCGTCTGGCGACGGATATGTATTGACTCTACGCAGTGACTGTTTATCACCAACTATGTCTTTGACTTCACCGTCCAACACATAATTATGGATGGCAGTTTCCGAAGAGCCGGTAATAACAGAGTTAGTTTTTGATCGACTACATCTATCTCGCACGAGGTGTTCGGCACCAGTAAAACTGTCTCACGTAATTAGATGCAGTGTCACTGTTTCCACTGTGTACTGAAACTTTTCTCGTGTGTGCTTTATTCCGTTATAGGAATGACACTACAGTAGAGCCGATCCATGTTTATTCGCCGTGTTAAACAATATATCATTCAGTGAAATCATGAACACCATGCGTCAAGTCTTAGTCTAGACACATATCTAGAAGCACGTGGGGATAATTGCTGCTTCTTTTCCACGAGACATTCTTCTTGGAAGAAGCTGGAAACATGTCATTGATCTCTACTCTAGTTGCAATTCGTTTTTCTCCATTATATTTGCACATGCCGCTGCCCTATATCGCTGACCTGTCATTGTACTTACTAAGTTACCTTAAATCTCTGGAGAATGACGCACGGCCCTTGATGTTCGTGACATCGACATTTGCTGCCCTTCTAATGCATCCAAATTTTGGCTGACCGAACCGGAATGCCTTGCGTCACTGTGCGTCGAAGGTACCGAGGTTGACTCAGGTACCCAAGATATTGCTAACCTTTTTTTTCTTTTTTTTTCTTTCTTTTTTGCAGTCATTTCTCATTCAGTTCGAGACCTTCAAATTCATGTATTGATCCCTAAATGTGTTGGTCAGGAACACAGCACGAGCAGCTGGTTTTTTTTGTTTTGTTTTCAGCTTGCACTACGAAAAGGTACTTCTAAGATCTCGGTTATCTGTTTCCGTCGAAGACGGATGTATCGGGCCATTGGCGCAAATAAACCGGCGACACAGCTCATTTCTATTCTCTGGACTACATCCTGCTGGAAATCTAATAGGACAATTGTTCTGCCACAAGATAGATCCAGTGGGAGTTTGAGAATGAACGCTAAAGAAGATGAAGGTTATCTGTTAACCCTGAGACAGCGCAAGAGCAATGCTGAGTCCTTTGCACTTCACTAACTTTCAATGTCACAATACAATTACACATTTAGATTTACTACGTGCAAACATATGCACAATGTATAGACTAGAACAAAGGTTCACTAAGTTTGCCCCGAGGCGCCCGGGGGATAATCATCATTTCGGCCAACTTACTAGACATGTGAACACAAGTTGTGTCGTCCTTACTTGTTGTCTTTGATTTATATGTGTTTGTGATCCTTGATAAAGATCTTTCGGTCGAAACGTCGATGTATGTGTGTGCCTATGTGTACTTTTATTATTAGCTCAACTTTATTACCTCGTTTCAAAATTACCTGTATAAAAAATATCTTTCAAATTTGACAGACAATCTTTCTCCGTGATTTTCATTCATTTGGTGTAGGCAGAACGTATATACAAATCTACCAATGAAATTCGAGGGAAAGTTCAAGCTTGGGGGTTATTTGAATCCGGCAATACACGGGCGATATACAACTATCCACCGAGAAGAATTAACAGGAAAGGTATTTTTGGGGGGTTATTTGATTGAGTTTAAATATAATTATAATACCAATTTAAACTGATCTGTATTAATAAATGACATAAGACGTAAATACGACACAAACCTCAGACATAAACAGCGGTCGAGATATTTTTGTATAAGAGGAATGTCATATGTACTGCATTGGGATTCTTCGTCGCTGCTGTCTGGCGTATTCCATTGTAATAGTCCCCGTTCTTTTTTTGTGCCTATAGAACATGAATAAAATCAAAATTCATCAATCACTAGTATATCTCTCAAATGATAAAGATTGTAGAAATTCAGTGATTGAACATAACGCACAAATGAGTCTGTCGTTAAGGTCTTCAGCATTGAAAACCAGTTTGTAGAGATTAAATCTTGACATAAGATTAAACATTAACTGGAGGTTGTAATGGCAGGATAAATTGAACTACACCTACTTTATATTTGTCTGATATAACTAATATGGATTCGTGTCCGCTTTTGAAAGTAACGTACTTCATTACAAGAATTAGCGTACTTCAGCTGTGCCTCAATTAAGAGACATAAATACCTGACTATGTGTTGATTTTATCCACCAAGCACTTTCAGTGTGTTCCTCTTGTATCCAGTGTACATTGTTGAATTAAATGTATATGGGACTCACTCCTATTCTGATACATAAGAAAAGCATGTGTGTAACACATCACTACTAATAAGAGAGTTATGTACTGCCCCTACAATTGAATTTGTTATGTCACTACCATAGTCATTTCTGTTATGATTAACATAATTTATGACTTCATTAAATTGTTCAGAGCGTGTATGTGACTGCCAAGATACCATGTTCAATTTCCGTTTGAGACGTCTCCCACCAGGATCGTTCAGACCATATATATTGTCAATAAATTCTTAGCTTAAGACTTAATATAATTTATGACTGCAGGTTATCATCAGAGCACTCCGATAAGTTCATCATATATGCTACGATTTATATCCCAATACATCTATCAGTGTAGCTACCGTAAGAATCAGTCTCTTCTTATATCTTTTATGTTCCCTTTCCTGACTGTTCGTATCCTTACACTAGTCTCATATTATCTTGAGACGGATCATGATTCACACTTCTGAAAATCTTCTGAGCGAACTATGAGCGAACCCTCAATGCATTAACTATGTCAGATCTATCCATTGATGTACCTAATGACAATGTGGCCAAACGTGTCAGTGTATGGGTCCCGCTCATTACCCTCAACACCCGCATGTCTTGACACACATTTAAATGTATTTTTTCTTGTCCTATAATGTGAAATTAGCTAAACCCATTGACGACTTACGACTCCAGATTCAACTTTATGCGGATCATGGTCAATGAGCCACTAAGTATGCATGTATGAGAATAGCTTTGTAACAGCAATGAAATTGCTCCGTCACAGCGATCATCTCCATCTACTCGTGGTTCTATTAAAAACACCGCTGGATTGTTTGATAGTTTTCCCACTGGACCGTGCGGGCAAAAACCAAAAAAGAAACCAACCATATCGTTAATGACGTGTGACTGATCAATCAGTGTAGACTATTGCATCATCCATGGAATGTTATTGTCCATGATCGCCCTGACTTCTGCACCAACGACCACCGGGATTTTGTCCTTGGAACTTCTGTTGCGTATGATGAGCACGTATATCTAGTGTGATAACAACTTATGTCAGGTACCAGGTAACGCAGACGGATATATTTTGACTTCGTATGAACGCTATCTATTATTTTTGTGCATAGGAAATGTGCAAATGCTCTTATCTCATCACCATTTCTAATCACACATACTAATCATGTTTCCATTGATTTGTTTATTTCTATGCATGCACTTCTCCATCAATCATGTCCGAACTGTATCGATCATGCAGGTCAATGGTTATCGTGCAAATATTATATCATTTAAAATAATAGTTTTTATAGACTGTGAGACGATATCCCTTCTTGTTGTTCATTCACCCCAGCTTCTTCATTAGGCATACGTTTTGTACTCCTTAAGTATACTCCTATAATATTTACAGCAATAATACAGATAAAAACAAAACAATCACTTTAATGTTGTTTCTCTTGTTGTTTAAAAGAAAAGTAAATATTTTAATTGGATACAATATGAATATAAGAAATATGTGGCTAGTGTCGTTGATTGTTGTTATGTCTAGCAAGTTGGTAATTAATATAGATATATACTCATCAGAAATGAGAAATATTTTTATGAACTGGGGACCGGATTGAGAATATTCCTCATGGGATAGGGTCATTGATATTTTTGTAGTCACTTGATTGGAGTTCTACAGGACGTCGAATTGATCTGGTTCAGAATGTTTGTGATTGTGTAACTACCAATCCTAGATAACAGGGGGATGGTGGGAGAGTTTAAACCCCCCTCCGCCTAGAAAATAGAAAATGAGAACAATAACGTAGTGAAATGAGTTCAGTAGAATGCGACAGCAACAACATTAACTGTTGTCCTGATACAGGGCATAGTTGGTGTATGGTTCGCTGCGCGCAGACATGTCCCTACCAATATACATTGTGTATGTTTCGCTCAAATGAACTGCCAGGCCAAAACAGTTATGTTAACCTTTGATCGTAGTTTTTTTGGATCGTGCAATTTTGTTTTGTGTGTGAATCTTATATTCTTATTATAATATTTTTTTTTAAATACTTAAATGTTTTTAATATCTATTTATACAGCAATAAATTCATGTGATATTGTAAAGTCTGGTGACATATTGCCACTTTACTTCTAATAGCTAGGTCACCTGGCCCATATTCGGAAATGGAACAAGAACAGATGCCGCAGTGCCTACAATTGTTAGAGACCACAATTCCTCCTTAACGCGTTGCGGACAAAGCAGATATGCTCCGATCGATATACTACTGAGACGGACAAACTAAAAATAAATGGTGGTATAGATTATTTGTTTGATATGCTGGAAAGTGTGTAAGACAATGCCTTTGTGATTTGCACAGAAGACCAACATGAGACTTCGCTGCTAGTTTCTAAGAAATTTTTCGAATAGGATAATCGCTCAGGGAACCATCACTTCGAAAAATATAGGTCGTCCATCGCTTATCCGGTATCTTCCATTAAAATGAAGGGAAGTGACAGCTGTGTTATTTCTTGTGACCACAAATGGAAGTCGAGTTCAATGTTTCAGAATATAATGGAATATATGGTTTCTTTCTGTATGTGTTAGTTAGAGATCGCGGTGTAGCCAAGTGAATTTCCTGATACAACACTGAGACAGAATTAGTAAACCGTCACTGAGAACACAATGGATCATAGTAGCACCGTATACCATTCTCGCTAGAGAAGGGTATACGATCTCAAGGTCGCCAAAGGAAGCGCTACAAGGACTCGTTAAAAAACTCACTGGACGCCTTTGAAATAGACCGCGATACATGGGAAGAACTTGCACACAATAGATCTACATGGCGTTCTAGAATAAAAAAGAGCGCATCATCTTGTGAAAAGAAAGGAAATGCAGCAGCTCAACAGCGGAGAGCAGCTAGAAAGTCACGGATAGACCAAGATCCGTCTACAGTCGTCATTCCATGTCCACACTGTCCAAGGAAATTTACAGCTCGAATAGGGCTCATTAGCCATCTACGAACTCATAATCAAGGACATAACTAAAATTGAATTTTCAAAAGTGTATGTAACAAATGGTCATCATCACTTGTGATGGACGAACAACATAACAGTAACATGGAAAGTTTATATTTAGATGCAATCTCCGCCCTCACACCACTTTCACAAGGAGCAACAGAACACAATCAAGACTTACATTTAGCTTTTGTGGACCAACATAAATCTTTTGACAGAGTGGATGGAGCCTAAATATAGATACCACTACAGATATATGGAGTTTCCCAACATCTGATAAGTCTATGTCAGAGCATACACGCTAAATGTTAATGTGCAGTAAGAACTAGCACAGGTACATCCGTTAATTTCCAAATTCACTCGGGAGTGAGACAGGGATACATACTATTCCCCTTATTTTTTATAATATACATAGATCACATCTGCAAAGCAGCATAGGCAACGGAAGAAAACAATATTAGGGATAATTTAACTAATTGCTATTTGCAAAGGACCAATCACTTATAGCATCATCAGAAAAGCAACTGCAAAGACAAATAAACAGATTACATCAAGCATGTCAAACCTTCAACATGAAGATGCATATAGACAAGAACTAAGTAATTAAGATAGGAAGAAACACCAATATATATATATATATATATATATATATATATATATATATATATATATATATATATATATATATATATATATATATTATATATATATATATATATATATATATATATATATATATATATATGAATATTGGAAATAACAGACTTAAACAAGTGTCAGAAATCACATACATATTAGGCAATATAACAGCAAACGGTACGATTAGCAAGAAAATACACAATAGATGTAGTAAAGCATACCAAACCCTAGGGCAAATGACACCAATCTTCAGAAACAAAAATGTAGATTTAAACACCAAATTAACACTATTCAAAACGATTATTATGCCAACGTAATGCAATCACAGCCAAACATGAACAACAACAGCACAGGACAAACGTAAACTTGTTACAGCTGAAATGGCATGCTTACACATAGTCCTAGGATTATCGCTAAGAGACAGAGTGAGAAATGAGGGCATTAGACAAAGAGCCGGCATCCCCCCCCCCCCCCATCTTGGAATATATTAAGAGACAACAGATTAAATGGTTTGCACACATCAGCAGTCTACCATCAGACAGCATAACACAGAAAGCTATGCTACACAGATACAGTGAAGGAAGACCACGAAAACGATGGACCACTGAAATAAAAGAGACGACAAATTCTACAGCAGAAAGCATCTCCAGAAACTTCAACTCCTGACACTGAAAGGCAGCAAAGAGTTTCGCAATAGAATAGAATAGTCCATCACTCAACACCGCATGCACAATAGCATGTTAAGAAAAGAAGAAACATACTGTTCTATGCCTAAAGCCATTAGGAAACATAACTTAAATAGCCTACATTTGTTCAAAGAAAAGTGAGATGCGAAATGTACTCGGTTCATGACGTTTATTTAAAACCACAGTTTCTTCTAGGTCAGCGTTTCATTCTCAATATCCCGCTAGATCCCTCTTGTAGCAGGAACCATGTTCATATTAGTTTTCCAACAGGATGTAGTCCAGTGAATGAAATGCATTGTACCGCCGTTTTACTTGCGCCATTGACACAACACATCCACCTTCAGTGGTGAACCCTTTTGCATTGTATTGTTGTAATGTAATCACAAGAGGAATTGCCTTCAAGAATATCTTATAAAGCAATGTAAATAAACATAGCAGTGTTTGGACTATGCATGTTCTTGCTTTATTCACATTCCTGGAGGCACTTATAAGTACAACTGTATACATTTATAATTAAAATTATTATATAATTATTTTTTTCTTTCTATGTTTATTGCACATAAAACGATATCTAATGACACAAAAAACTAATAAAAATATGTAGATATATTAATTCAATAAATAAAGGGTTAACTAGACAATAATGTTTTGGGATCGTATAAAGAGACATAACAGCATGGAAGGTTAATATCAGAAGGCAGAGTTAATGGCAACACTGGAAGAGAGCGTCCAAGACGACGATGGTGCATTGATATAACAGATTGCTTAAATATGGCTCTTGCTGCGGCAGGTCAACTCGTCCAGCATTGCGGAGTGTTCAGAGAATCCATCTATCCATCTATCTATGAGAACATCATGAGTATAACTATCTTGCAACAACTGACCTTACATATAGACAAGTAAAATAACGCAGGGTATAGATAATTTTCTCCTGCCATAGAATACCCCAGCGATTAAATAAATAGTCATAAAAATACCATATATATAAATATATCTGAGTGTTTGTGTGTGTGCGTGCGCGTGTGTGTGTGTGTTTATATGCGTATCTATTTCGAAAAGTATTAATGTGTTATGACATCAGTTTAATTTGTGGTAACTACATTTAGAAAGTACCTGGGACAGTATTGTCCAGTATAAAAGCCAGTATTCCTCCAACAAACATGCTAGTACCTGCCAGTACCTGCAGAACCTGGTCAACAATACTATTTCCTGAAATATAAAAATCACATTCAAGTTCTTTGTCATTTTAGTTAATATAAAACACCAATGGTATATCTAACTATCAACGATGTAGCGAGATGAGTACGGCAATCGTTTCTGTCCCGAGCCTCCGTTTAGGGATTTTATTAGGAGGCGACATAATCGTGAGAGTCATCTCAGCAGGAGATTTCAAATGTTTAATTTCTCCCGGGTTGTCATAACCACTAACTCAGTCACTGCTGCTACTAGCCGTGCCACCGCTATCACTAGCTGAGTCACTGCGGTTACTAGCCGCGCCACCGCTATCACTAGCTGAGTCACCGCTGTTACTAGCCGCGCGACCGCTATCACTAGCTGAGTCACTTCTGTTACTAGCCGCGCCACCGCTATCACTAGCTAAGTCACTGCTGTTACTAGCCGCGCCACCGCTATCACTAGCTGAGTCACTGCTGTTACTAGCCACGCGACCTCTATCACTAGCTGAGTCACTGCTGTTACTAGCCGCGCCACCGCTATCACTAGCTGAGTCACTGCTGTTACTAGCCGCGCCACCGCTATCACTAGCTGAGTCACTGCTGTAACTAGCCGCGCCACCGCTATCACTAGCTGAGTCACTGATGTTACTAGCCGCGCCACCGCTATCACTAGCTGAGTCACTGATGTTACTAGCCGCGCCACCGCTATCACTAGCTGAGTCACTGCTGTTACTAGCCGCGCCAAAGCTATCACTAGCTGAGTCACTGATGTTACTAGCCGCGCCACCGCTATCACTAGCTGAGTCACTGCTGTTACCAGCCGCGCCACCGCTATCACTAGCTGAGTCACTGATGTTACTAGCCGCGCCACCGCTATCACTAGCTGAGTCACTGCTGTTACTAGCCGCGCCACCGCTATCACTAGCTGAGTCACTGCTGTTACTAGCCGCGCCACCGCTATCACTAGCTGAGTCACTGCTGTTACTAGCCGCGCCACCGCTATCACTAGCTGAGTCACTGCTGTTACTAGCCGCGCCACCGCTATCACTAGCTGAGTCACTGCTATCTATAAGGATATTTAGAAGCTACTACAGAAACGAATTCGATAAGATATGATTATGTGCAGCTCCTATTAAGGATATTGTATTTGCATGTTGTTCAAATCATTATTTTTCAACTGAATACAGTATGTGATATCATCAAACATTTTCGAAATTATCTCATCTTTTTTATCAGAGTCGATATACGGGCGGTGAAAGATAAAAGCCAACATAACCTGATATAACCTACATATATTTCTGTCTTATATTTAAAGCGTCGTGTTTTGACCAGATACTTTAATCTCCATTAAGCAGAGTAGGAAAAGTGTATAATATAGTGTACTGAACATATCGATAGACATCAAGTAAACTGGTTTACTCACCTTATGAGAATTAAGCCAAACCACATACAGATATGAGTATTTAACAAATGAATATTTGGATATAGAGCCAAGGATAGGCCATGAAAACTGTAAAGAATACGCAAAGTTACTTTGAAAAAACATGGATATAATGCAACCAAGGGACACATATAACCTTGGAACTACAGGTGTGACACATCTTACGCTTAGCAACAAGTGTGATACTAACACCTATCACTCACCTAGGAGAAGACAATAGTCAAAAAACAAAGTATACTTGTGTAAACGTTGTGTAATACCTCCTCTATTTTCTTGTTTAAGTCATTTAACTTTCTTCCAAGTCTTAATTTTTTTAAAGTTTTTTTAAGAGAGTTAGTTTCAAATAAATTCAATTTCTTATAATATATTACAAAATATGCTGACGAGTACCAACCACTACGTGATTATATTGAAAAGATCAAAATAAATATATTAACTCGTGGGGGGGGGTGGTCATGGTCTGGAAGGGTAGAGGAGGTTATTAAAACTTATATATGCACGTTAGGGGAATACTGGAGAAGAGTGGGAAAGTGAGCCTATCAAGTTTACAACTTCAATGGTAGTGGGAATTACACTTTCAAGGAAATGTGACAATGACTTTCAAGTGCATATAGATTCAGACGTCCAGGTTCCAATCAGTGAGAATTCCTGATATGGGGATTCTATTATCTACACCATACGTTACAAAATGGTCTACATGTTCCCGCAAGGGTCGATTTCGACCTGCCAAAATCATATCTGAAGTTAATATGTAAGGAAAATGCAATATTAGGCAGGCTATGGAAAGCAAAAAGACTCGACAAGATGTATACGGGGTAAATATGTTTGGGATGCTCGGGTCTACAATCATGGATCTGTGGTGTGCAGTGCTTTGGCATTCGCGGCTCAATGCAGAGTGAAGTGTACTAAAGAAGAAAGTAGTGCTTCCTATACATTCACTAGTAGTATAACGATGGATTTTATGGCAGTGCTGAAGTCTATGATATGACTGGAGTCCCGAAGTGCTACTGGTGTCTTTTTTCTTACTGTATATATGAGTATACTTCTAAAGATTCAGTCGGGCTATCTACGCCATTAGTGACTTGAATGCATGACAAATATGTACTGAAAAGAGCTACTTTAATTTGTGTACCTGGACACGTGGGTGTTGAGGAAAACGAAAGAAAAGACAGACGTGCTGACTTGCGACGGTGACTAGTGGAAGTTTAATCGACCTTGATGATATTTTTAATGCAACAGTAGAGTTGGACCATTTGGTAGATATGGCGTACATTTCTACTTCCGTATTTATGGCTAAAATGCAGGGCCAGGAAGAGAAGAGTGGCGTTGCAAGAACGCTCGGTATATCGGAATAATCAAAAAAAGATGTATCAACAGGAACAGCACCGGAACAGTCAGTTACCTCAAGGTAAAGGAATATGAGATCGAAGCATCTATGGACGTGTCCGGAGTGCCATGATGGTGATGTTCTGATAACTAACTAACTAACAAAAATATCATCATCATCAAGTGACATATTCTTTCCAGAACGTAGTCTTTCCTATGGATCTCTTGAATTCTCCGCGGTCTTGAGCAGGTTGCCCTGCATCTTCCAGTGACATGCACAGGAATTCTTGAATATCTTTTGTCCAGCCGCGTTTTGGTCGGCCTTTGCCCCTGTTGCCTTCTATCATCCCCTCCGGTAAAACTCTCTCCATGCCGTCGTGTCTCTTAATATGACAGAAAAATTAATTGTTAATTGTTCGTAACACTTCCTGGTTTGTTTTCTTCGCTGGTCATGGTATTCTCAAAACTCTTCTATAAGACTTTAATTCAAATGATGTTATTCTCTTGGTCACTGTTTTATTTAGTGACCATGCTTCACATATGTCGCTACCAGAAATATAAATGTTCGTAGTAAACACAATGTGGTTCGTATGTACCTTGCCATAGTTTCTTTATGTTTTAATTTTGCTAGCGCCATTGCCGTTCTTCTCTTGATCTCAACTGCGCAGTCCACTCATTGTTTATATTAGTTCCTAAATAATCAAAATGTGTCACTTCTTCCAAATTGCAGTTCTCAATATTAATTTTGGATCTTGATTTAGTTTTGTCAGATGCCATTATTTTTATCTTTTTCATATTTAGGAACAAATTTTGCTTTGTTCGCTGAACTATTGGGTTGACTTAATTATGTTCAGTAGGTCGTGTTCGTTTGTTGTTAATAGCACTGTGTCGTCTGCATATCTAATTTCTAGTATCTACAGCCCTCCTATTTTTATGGGTCTGAAATCAGGCTTCATTGTTTCTTGTCTCACGTTTCTCATTATATTTTCAGCATAGATGTTGAATAAGTATTGAAACAAGGTACAGCCTTGCCGTACTCCTTTCTGTACATTGAACCACTCAAATCTTGCAGCCTCAACTTTTACCGCTGCTTCTTGATCTTTATACAGCTCTGCTATTAGTCGTGTAAAATATCATACCTTTGCCAAACACGATTGAGAAATATGTCATACATATTGTGATTGTTGAGAGAAAATCAATGAAGAACTCAGGCGAAACTTGATCTTATGACACGTATTGGAATGGAGTAATGGCAGACATTGATTACTGAAGTAGAGAAAATTGCATGTTAAATAGATTTATGTTGGAGAGTAGATAATACAATATCCAGTAACTAGAAGGCTGTACATTGCATTTTGCCAATGATAGTCTTATGTAGAGATGTTGGTTGTATGTATATTCGGGTAAATTTAACAATGTATTATTGATAGATTTTTAAGTCACATTATAACTTTCACGATTATGGTAAATACAGCTTGAATCATTGACCTCAATCTTCATCCACATGTGGCAAGTAAAGGAGAGTTTGCATAATGAAGTTAACTCACTAACCCCTCTGTCACTTAATCTGACAGTTATTTATTTACTCCTGTATTATTGACAATGAAGCCTACTTCAACTCGTATGTATGCCTATACGGGTATTTTATTGCTTTTACAGTTCATCTTTATTCATTTAAAATTACATGAATGATCTGTTATTTATATTACCTTTATATGTCATTACTTCTCAAAAGACAGCCATTTAGATTGTGTTTGCAATTAATGATAACCCTACAAGTCATAAAATATTGTTATTATTTATTGCGTTTCCTACAATAGATTCATGATTTCTCGTAATGTTTTTCACAACCACATTTGTCCCGTGCTACAGCAGTACCCATTTTTCCAATGTTTTTGGGTTACATATAATTCCCTGGCGATTTGAATTCCTAAAGTAAATATATTTTAAGCGCAGGTAGCTTTCGACAGTGCTAATTGCAAATGACCAATTGTATACGTTACTTCCCTTACTACCTTTAATACACCACAGATACCTGCTTTACTAGAAAGGGGAGGTATCTGTTAAATTACCTGCTATGAGTTGTCCTTGATTAGTTTGCACGGTGTAATGGAATCATTCCAATTACGCATTTTAAGTCCAATTTAAGTGCAATTCAAGTGAAATTTATGTATATTTGACGTTTGATTACATTGGACATGCAACGAGAAACAGTTCACTTTATAAAACTATTTTTCATTGGAGTTAGTGAAACACAGCACGCTTACTCACATTGGACATGCAACGAGAAACAGTTCACTTTATACAACTTTTTTTCAAGGCACTTTTGAGGAGGAGAAGAGATGTGCAAAATACATATTATATTGACGACATTAATGGCTGATGCTGGTGTAATATTCTACATTCACTCGAGCGGTTGAGAACTGTGTTTGCAGGAATGTGTATACTGATGTGGCATCTATTACTGGTTACACATATTACTATTGTTATGTCTCACCTGTGTGAATTGCATCCGGATTGTTGACTATCCAATTGGGTACACATAATCCAAAGAACATTGATAAGCCAAAAACGAAGAGATTTCTAGACGAGTTCAAATCCACAAATTGAAGATTGGATATTCCAACAGCCCCTACCATACCTGAAACAAGAGATCACAAATCAATCTGTGAACCAGAAACATTTCGTGTATGTGCTGTGCGAAATACAATAAGAAGCCGTCTATTCGTTGGGAGTCTATCACGCGACCAGCTGGCATTTTGCGTGGATTATCCGCTGTGCATATATCTTCGCATGATATATTTTGTATCCCGAGAACCATTTCACGTATATACGATACCATCGCCCCCATGTCTATGGGTATTTAACTCAATTTTCTCTGTAGGACTCGTATCGACGGCGACAATCGAATTAAACGTATGCTGCTTCGTCTTCATAGACTCTTGTCTTTTTCTACCGCAGAGTTGCTAAACTCGTGATTTGGTCTTCTAACACAAAGTGCATTTCCCTCGCACTAGCTTCGCCTGCATGTAATGACATTCCATTCCATTACCAAATTGGCATGAGTTTCGACTCAGTTTAAAAGTCATGACGTTTACCACCGAAAGAAGCGAGCCCATTACGTTTATCTTTAACGTCTAGCTTCGTGTCCGACGAACACACTCAGTGTTATAAAGATGTTACCATTGATCACCATGTCCTTTGGTACTGAACCCAATTAGCTATGTAATAAGATTGGAGTGATGGCGAAAGTAGAGTTTGATTACAATTGCCTCAATGACGCTTACTTACTCCACGGATACTTTGCCCACAATCCCCGGAGTCCAGGTCTCATCATCGCCTCGGTCAGTGAATTTGAAGAATATGTGCTTCCATGCATGTGTTCAGATCTTTCCACATGTTCTGAGGGGACCTGTTTTCAAAACTTGTTTTTTATACTCATGCGTGCCTACCCTAGATTGGCGTATTCAATACCTGAAAAAAGGTTACTAATTTGAATAAGATATATTGTAGTGAATCACAGCTGAGACGCTCACAGACACGTGTAAGAACTTGAGCATGGAAAACCATATGCTAATCACAGTTGAAGAAATCAGGAAGGCACTGAAAAGTACAAAAAATACAGCACCAGGGCCAGATGGCATTAGATACGATGACATTAGTCGAAGAACGGATGAGGAGTTGGGAGAGTTGGCGGACATGTTCAATAATAGCCTTCTAAAGGGCACAGTGAAAGAAGACTGGTTGCACAGCTATTTAGTTCCACTACACAAACCTGGGAAGGACCACACCAGGATACATGGCTACATAATAATAACTATGCAGAATACGATTGGCAAGCTTTTGGAAAGAATTGTGGCCCGGAAGGTATCGTGTTATCTTGAAAGAAATAAGTGTCTACCAACATTGTTAGGAGGATATCGTCCAGGAAAGAAGACATGGCAAAATGCAGCCATATTTGCGCAGGATGTTTTTGAGGGGTTCGATTCGCGCATGGAGACATGTGCGGTCGCAATAGACCTTGAGGATGCGTACAATAGGGTGTCCTTGGATATCTTGATGCACCAGCTGTTAAATCTTGCAGTTAATCCTTTTGTCGTGCGTTGGGTTGGCGCCGCCCTGATGCACAGGGTTGTAGTTCTTAAGTGTGGTAACTGGATATCTACACCAACGGTTATTAGCCCTGGCCTGCCAGAGGGATCGCCTCTATCTCCTGTACTTTTCAATGTATACACAGTACATATCGCTGGCAATCAAATCACAGGTGTTGGCAGAACGATGTCATATGCCGATGATATCCTGGTGTATAGACAGGGCAGAAATCGAGAAGAGTGCGTCGTGGAACTACAGAAGGAGCTGGACAGACTGACAAATTGGTGTCGAGATACGGGAGCAGTGGTTAATCCGTCTAAGGCATTCGTGACGTGGTTTTCCTTGAACAATCACATGGTAAAGACACCCATGCCACAAGTTTCGTTGTCCGGGAAAAGTTTAGAAAGAACTAGCACAATGAGATATCTGGGTGTGTTTTTTGACAGAAGCCTGAGTTTCAGGGAACATGTTGACCACATTATCATAAGGGCAGGCAAAGGCTTAGCAGCAATGAAGGTTATGGCTGCTGCGCAATGTGAGCAAAGATTGTTATTTCTTTTGTACCAGGGTTTGGTAGTGGCTGTGGTGGAATATGCACTGGCAATTCTGACTCTTAGCCAAACTCAGATCGAAAGACTGGATAGAGTCCAGAATGCAGCAATGCGTATCATTCTGGGATGCACAAGAGACACATCGATAAGAGCTATGCGATACCTACTTGACTGCCCAACAGCTGAGCATAGATTACAGTATTGCCGTGCACGTGCGTACCTTAAAATACATGCAGATAAGGAACACCCGTTGCATTCCGAAATACAGAAAGTTAAAGGCAGCAGACTCAAGAGAGGAAGGTCGTGGATGGGACGTGCTGAAGATGTAATACAAAGCGTGTGCCGATTACAGGATGTGGCAGTTGGTGCGGAATGGATAGGTCTACCCACAGATTTCGAAACTTGTTTGAGAGTAGTAATATCACTTAGCAGGAAATGCAGAGAATGGTGTCCCACAGCTGTGGAGAAAGAAGTGCAGGCTTTAATCAGTGAGAATACCAAAGAGGGGGATGTGATTATATACACTGATGGATCTGTAATTAGGCATGTTCGCAGTGCTTGGGCCTTTACAGCTCAGTGCGCAGGTAAAACTATCAAGGAGGAAAGTGGTGCCTTTGCGGTCACTACGAGTAGTATGACCATGGAGACTATGGCGGTGACCAAGGCATTTGAGTGGCTACGCACACAGAAAGTAACGCAGGTCTGCATCTTGAGTGACTCTATGAGTATGATTAAGAAGGTACAAGTGGGTCTCGTTCGCGAACAGTGGATTGAGGCCTTGAGAAATGCGAGCTTGAAGGCGGTTACATTTATTTTCGTGCCGGGACATGTGGGCGTTCGAGGCAATGAAAGGGCGGATCAACTGGCATCGTGTGCGATTGTGGCAAAGGGCGATGGGGCAATGGATCGCGCTGACGTTTTGAACTCCTTAAGAGATATAACACGCGAGAGTGAGACGAATGTGGATGATGATTCCTTTTCAATGGCTAGGATTAAAGATCAGGGATTGAGATGCGGTGTTGCTAGAGGTGAACATTTTGGAGGGCGCAGAAGAATGATGGTCAACCAGCATAGGACCGGTACTGTCAGCAGAAGTGTGATGGCGGATACACTCAAGGAGAGATCGGAGCAATTATGGATGTGTCCAGTTTGCAGTGATGATGATCCGACGACTAACTAACTAACTAACAGCTGGACTTCGGTGGTTTATTTTTAAATAAGATCATATTCTTTATATTACATTATTTTTAAACTTTTGGAATGTTTTTGTGCCAGCTAATCCGTTGAATTGCATGAATTGTGCACAATTACTTTCATTATATTAATTCTGCAGCATGCATTTTATTGCATGGATTGTACAATACGTCTTTCATTAAATGAATTGTGCCAACTGTATTTCATTGCATAAATTGTTCAAATTGTCTTTCATTGAATGAAGTGTGCAACATACTTTATACATTGCATACATTTTTCAACATGCCTACGTTGCATGAATATTGTAATATGTTTTCATTGCATGCATTATGCAACGTGTCTTTCATTGCATGAATTGTGCAATATGATTTCATTGCATGAATTATTCAACATGCTATTCAGTGCAGTGAAAACGTGACATGGTTGGTTGGTTTGTTAGTTGGTTAGTCGTCGGATCATCAACACTGCAAGCTGGACACATACATAGTTGATCCGATCTCCCCTAAGTGTATCCGCCATTACATTCTGCTGACATCGTTGTTATGGCTAGCGCAAGTTGGAGTTGTGAAACTATATCACAATACCTCCACCAAAGATGATTGCTGATCAAAAGTTACTGTAAATATTTTCTTCAGTTCTAATCTCCACATTTCATTACTTCATCATTTTCAGGCACCATGCCGGCTGGCGTAGGCAAACATGGCTCTCCAGAGCTCTCTACTTCCAACATTATGTATCAAAATTGTCGTTGTTTTCCTGCCGTACCATGTTGTCAAACTAATATTTTCTCACGTCGTCGTCTTCTGTCAATGTTGTCTTAAAATTTTGTCCGTTGTGACTATGTTCTACAAAGTTCCTGTCGCATGAAGTGGCCAAATAATTTTTCTTCGTTTTTCGTTCACTTGAAACATGTCTATATCTGTAATTCTGTCTCCTGAATAAAACTCACTGTCTTTTGTAGTTCATATAGTGGTTCATAGAGCTTTGATTCCAGTGTTGTTTCCTCTGGCCAATATGTCTGCCTCAGCGTTTCATGCTCAGAACACTCTTGAAGTATATGTTTGGCACTCTGTGCTGCCTGTCTACATGTACATATGGCCGTATTGCCAATCTTGAACTTTGTATACATGTGGCTGCAGAGCCGGTTGTGTCTTGAGGCGTAGAATTATAACTTGTTCTGATCTTTTCAAAATGTGATAGTCATCTTGTGTTGGTGTTTGTGGCTTTCTTATTGACTTGATCATCTGTTTTTTTCTGATGGTAGGTAATTGGTACATCTGGTTGGTCTTCGGCAGCACTTTCCTTAGCCAGTTGGTCTGCTTTTTCATTTCCTGGTATTCCACAGTGAGAGGGTATCCACTGCATGGTAACCCTTTACTGGTAAGACAATTCATTAAGTAGTTTTTGCGGTCAAATAATGAAGATTGTCTTTTTCTTAAATTATTGAATAAAGTCAGTTTCACATTTAACTCTCTTATAACCTTAATAATGGAGGAAAGAGTACCTGGGGAGAGGAGAAAGGGCAGACCAAGAAGACGATGGACTGACATTAAAGATAACATGAATACATCGCTAGAAAATGCAAGCCACATCGCCCAAGACAGAGGTTCAGAGAGTGCATTGTGAAACCAACGTTCTGGAAGGAATACGTCACATGACAACATCACCTCCACATTAGTATTTCTGGCAGTCTATGGTATTCTCAGCATTCTTCTGTAGAACCATATCTCTATTGCTTCTAATTTCCAACTTTTCTGTCTGTTTATTATTATATTACCTAAACTAATAAAATTCAGTTTCTCTATTTGCTAATATTTTAGTTGATAATTAACCTTTTTGACAAACTGCACAAGAAGTTCAGTTTAATCAGTAAATGAAATGAGGCATTCTCACTCTGTATAACCGGTTAATTGTCGCGATATTTGCGACTGTATAAGTAAACAAGTACACCCAATGACCCAAATAGTTGCAAATTCAATAAGTTAATTAAGAACTCACCAAACATTACAAAAAATAAACCACCAATAACTGGTTCAGGTATTGTGACGAAAAGAGCTCCAAATTTGCCCAGACATCCTAGGATCATCATTATTACCCCAGCGACTTGGATCACAATCCTACTCCCAACCTGTTTTCATGTAAATGATACAAAAACATTATATATCAACGTTATATCCAAGTAAATGATACACATATATTATATATGAGTTTTATATCAAAGGTATAACAAAGTAAATGATACGAAAATGGGAAACATTTAGTGATGAGTTCTTCTACCATAATTATTATATAATGAAACACATATACTATTTGTCTACCGAATTCTGTAGGAAACACGTACACCAGAAGGAAGGATATAACTACACAAAATATAATCAACAATCAAGGCCGTAGATATAGGGTTTTTTTTTGGCTCAACTCCTCAGCACCCCCTCCCCAACCTTGGAGATTATAACATGGCATTTGGTACTAGTAGCAAGCCAAGAAAGCGAACAACCCCCCCCCCCCTTTTTAAAAAAAAACAACTGGTTTTCATATAAATAAATAACCAGCAATTTGTTGAAAATAAATGACAATACTTCTCATGAGAACGGGAGAAATCAGTCCATTCCTAAACATTCAAAAAATGTTACATTAATTAGAAAAAAAACAACTGAAAAGTAAATTGGACTAACGTAGTTGATGTACAGGAACTTACCTCACCATAAAGGTTAAATTTTTCCAAATCAAACCTGTCTTAAAAGTAAGTAATACATTTCACTGAGATCATGTATTCTTTAAGGGTGTCAGAAATATTACAGGAAGACAGAGAAAATATAGCTTACTTCATAGACTGCATGGTTTCTAGCATTGAGTCTACAATTTGACCTGAAGAGCAGTATAAAAACTAGTGACCGGAGCCGAAACCATGAATGTGAGCATGAAAAGTAATTTCCAAGAGTGAAACAGTGGATAAACATAGCGAATTTTGGGATTCCAAAACTTGTGAATTGCTCTATCAAGCTTAGTTTCAGCGCTATTTAAGAGTATTTTTACTGAGGCACAATATTTGTTTCTGCTTTCATTCTAGTAAAATATACCAGATGCATTTTTAAAATGTGAGTGCTTAATCACAGTAACGCAATGATGTTAATTACAAACGATTCAACAATATTTTGAACCTTTCAGTAGAATAAATTTGTTTTCGCTCTGCATTTGTTCATGCTATATTCTAGCCGCTGAGATGGGTTTTCTTGCTTCGGTGTCGGGTAATGACTTCTAGCCAATGAATGTCTGCATTATGTATACACGATGGCGTCTTGTACCAACCACTATGATCTGATCTACTTGTCCTATCTATCGTTTTCTCAGTGTTTTCTCTAAGTAAAGAATTCATAGTCCAAAGAGTAAAGTTCACATGGTTAGTATTTGTATAGTAGTGTACATGTCAGCAACGATGTCTACTGTTAAGGTAATCTCCTGTCAATAAGAATACCCAGAATTGAGTTTACTCGTTATTCGTGATTTGAAATAGGCATTACTCTCATGGATTTCTCAATCACCAGGAGGTAAGTTACAGGGCTCTTGCTATCGGAATGACAAGGAATGGCGCCATCGCTACTGACATGTAGCGGTACAACACTAATCAGGCCGTTTCTGGTCAACTACTTATTAGACAGCTGATCACTTATGATACACCGTGTGCTATGACGCTGGTTTATAACTTCGCTTATCTTGACCGCTCCTTTAGTGTACACATTACCTCATATATTCCCTCTCCACATTATTCCTACTGCATATTATGATTCCATTGGTGTTCGACAGCTAAGAAAAGAATCGTGAAATGACAATAGTAATTATTCAGGAAAAGAACAATCCAAATGTCGGTTGTGAAGCATTTGACAAGAATTCTCCCAATCGAGGCCAGAACCTTGAAGTGGTGATGGGGCTTAGTTCAGCCATCAGAGGCTGGAAACTAAGACTGGTCGGGCACTCCCACTCGAGCAGGACCATAGTCCGGCCCAAGTAAGCAGAGTGCTGAAGACGGAGGCATCCAGCCAAAAGGCGCACAGATAATCAGGTTGCCACGCATAAAACACAATGGAAACATGTCTGCATCTAATAAACGTTATGGTGCCTGCCCTGTGGCGGACGTTCAGGCAGGGACGGTGCCGGGCCCTATACCTCGAAAGGGCCCAACCTCAGTTACTGGAAGTCCTTCTCAATTGCCCCGAGGAGCCAGGAGGCAAGGGAATAGAGCTACTGGCCAAACAAACAAACGACCAATAAAAATAATGCACTGGAATGCTGAGGGTGTCAACAGTAAAAGAGATGGATACAGCAAAAAATTGGAACTTGAAAATGTCCTCAGTGAAGAACAAGTTAATATATGCTGTATCCAAGAAACACACCTCAGCAGCGACATAGCCTTCAAAATCAGAGGCTACCAGTGCTACCGATCTGACCGAAAAGACAGGCGAAAGGGTGGAATTCTGACACTAGTTAAAAACAATATCAGCGCATGTCAGCTGGAAGTATACATGGACGGGGCAGAATACCAGATGTTCCACCTAAAAACAGACAGTGCAGAATTCCATCTCCTGAACTACTACTGCCCAAATGATAAACCATTGGCACTAGACACAATTCCAGACAAAGAAAGGCTTATGGTGTGTGGTGACTTCAACAGCCACTCTCAGAGCTGGGGCTATGATCATATCGACAAGAGAGGTGAGGAACTTGAGAGCTGGCAGGATGAAAATAATCTCATTCTTATTAACCAGCCAGCAGACTCACCAACCTTCTACTCGAGAGCATGGCACACCACCTCTACACCAGACCTGGCATTCTACTCACCAGGTCTGGAATGGAACATCACACGTGTCGTTGGAAAGCAGCTTGGGGGTAGTGACCACAGACCAGTATTTCTGGAAATTCACAATGAATATACCAAGGACAGCAGCACGCTCACTAGGTGGAACTATAAGAGGGCAGACTGGAAAATGTACCAGCATTTAACCAGTGGTCTAGCTAAGGACATGAACTTGGACAAAGACATCAATAGAGCAGTGAGTGAATTTAATAGATGTATACTACATGCTGCTAGTAAAACCATACCCAGGGGGGCACGCAAAAACTACAAACCCTACTGGAATGATGAACTGGAAAAGCTGCAAAATGAGATGGAAACATCTAGAAAGCAGGCTGAGAACAGACCTAGCCAAGAACATCACAACAAATATCAGCAAACAAAGGCTAAATTTCAAAGAGCCAAGTTACAAGCCAGACGGATCAGCTGGAAAGAAAAAACAGAGTCGCTGAACCTAGAAAGAGATACTAGGAAATTATGGAAACTTGTAAAACAACTAAATGATGAAGGTACAGGGAGAAATACCAGGATCACACTTTATAAATATAAAAACATTTTAACAGGTAAACATGCAGCTGATTACTTTGCAGATTCCTTTGCAGAAGACAATAATGTCAAAGTCAGCCCAGACAAACAACAGGAGGTTCGAGCAAACCAGCAAAACATTGGACAAGACGAACCTATACCTGAAGTCATGGAGGCACCAATCACAATGAGAGAACTGGAGCATGCAATATCCAAATTGAAAATGAAAAAGTCCCCTGGAACTGATGGAGTGTCCAATGAAATGATTAGAAACCTGGGAATTGCAGCAAGAGCAAAGCTGCTGGAAATCTTTAACACAAGCTGGTCCACAGGTAATGTACCACAGGCGTGGAGAGAAGCACTAATGATACCACTCCTCAAATCAGGAAAAGATGGCAACACAGTCTCCAACTACAGGCCCATCAGCCTCACAAGCTGTCTATGCAAAACAATGAAACGCATTATCAATCTTAGGATGCAGTGGTACCTTGAAAGTGAAAACCTTCTGGTATCACAGCAAGCAGGTTTCAGACAGTGCTACTCTACTGAAGATCAGGCAACCTACCTCTCCCAAGAGATTGAGGATGCCTTCCAAGATAAGAAACTGGTACTAGCAGCATGGATAGACCTCAGGAAAGCATTTGATAAGGTCTGGAAAGAAGGGCTCCTAAAGAAATTGCGAAATTGCAGGGTTAGCTCAAGAATGTACAAATGGGTAAAAGCATACCTGCATAATAGAAGAGCCAGGGTACAATTAGATGGTCGCAAAAGCAAGAAAGTCCTACTGCGTCATGGGGTCCCCCAGGGAGGAGTCCTGTCACCCACACTTTTCTTGGTTTATATCAATGACCTAGTTGCTGAACTACCACACGGGATCAAAGTGGCAATGTATGCTGACGATCTGGTGATCTGGTGCACGGAAGAACATGCGACAGTGGCCACTAAACAAATACAAAGGGCTATCGATGCCCTAACCTTATGGGCAAATAGATGGTGTGTCAGCATTAACACAGATAAGTGCAGCACTACACTCTTTACCCTCTCACCAAAACAAAAAGCTGGTCATATCAAGATAGATGGAGAGCTCTTGAAAGAAGACAAACAACCCACATACCTCGGAGTTACTTTTGATGATAAGCTGACATGGAAACAGCACATAAACAAAGCAACAACAAAAGCCAGGAGGAAGTTAGCTATCCTGAGAAAACTAAGTGGAACCACATGGGGAGCCAGTGGGAATATACTCAGTAAAGTTTACCAGCAAGGCATAAGACCACACCTGGAATATGGTTCAGCTGCATGGTGCCCTGCATCAAACACCACATTACAAGATCTAGATAAAGTGCAAAACCAGGCACTTAGAATAATGTTGGGAGCAATGAAATCAACACCCATAGCAGAGATGCAGAAAATGGGAAGAATGCAAACACTTGGCGAACGCAGAGACACAAAAGTACTAATTCAAGCAGAAAAGTTTCAGTGTATGCCAAGTCATCCAATGAAGGAAAGATTCCAAAACCTAGCAATGGGGCGACTGAAAAGGAGCAGCTTTATCCATCAAGCTAAACGACTCCGTAGACAACTTACAGACCTACCTGAAGTTGACAGCCCCTTAAGGTCTGTACCAGAACAAACCCCATGGAGTGAAAGGCATGGAATGTCAATATACATTCAGACCCATGTGAAAGGAATACTAATCGAGGACGAACTGAACAGTGTGCAGCGGAGGACAGTCACACTCAGTTTCCTGGACGAGGAATATCCACAAGATATATGGGTCAGAGTATACACAGATGGGTCAGCACAGAATGCTGTGAGGAATGGAGGTGCAGGTGTATATATAGAATATCCACACAAGCCTAGATATACAATCAGAACACCGACAGGAAAATTCTGCAATAATTATGATGCAGAAATCCAGGCAATTACTGTGGCAGCTAAAAAACTGCTGAACTCCAACTCTGACCTACAGCCTGTGGTATTCCTGACAGATGCAAGGTCAGTGCTTCAAGCTCTCCAGTCTGGAAAACTAACAGACTTGAAAAAACTACTTAGCGAATTGTCTTACCAGTATAGGGTAACCATGCAGTGGATACCCTCTCACTGTGGAATACCAGGAAATGAAAAAGCAGACCAACTGGCTAAGGAAGGTGCTGCCGAAGACCAACCAGATATACCAATCACCTACCATCAGAAAAAACAGATGATCAAGTCAATAAGAAAGCCACAAACGCCAACACAAGATGCCTATCACATTATGAACAGATCAGAGCAAGTTATAATTCTACGTCTCAGAACAGGACACAACCGACTCCGCAGTCACATGTATACAAAGTTCAAGATTGGCAACACAGCCATGTGTACATGTGGACAGGCAGCACAGAGTGCCAAACATATACTTCAAGAGTGTTCTGAGCATGAAACACTGAGGCAGACATATTGGCCAGAGGAAACAACACTGGAATCAAAGCTCTATGGGACACTGTATGAACTACAAAAGACAGTGAGTTTTATTAAGGAGACAGAATTGCAGATATAGACATGTTTCAAGTGAACGAAAGAAGAAGAAGAAGACAAGAATTATAATCAAGAAACATTCATATTTAACAGAATAATCAAAGTTGTCAATGGACCAGTGAACTAAATATTGACAGAAATACTTCCTTTTAATGCTAAGATTAAGGACGCATCTTTTCTTTCAGGTATGTTGTAGTAGGCTACTAAGGAAAATTGGGAAAACATTGACAATGTGTCACCTGTGTAGAAATCATCAGTGTCAATATAAGCATATGCATATTTCGAATTCATATTTTCAACTTATTTCACATGACCATGGATGACAGAAATACTCGTCTGATGATCTTTAACCTTTGTCCTTTTGTGACAGACTCTAAGGTGGAGGGGGACGTTAAATATAACATTACTGCTTATACATCAACAGACGTGACAGAACAATAAAAACTATTTGATCTAGAAGTGTATGTTATTCTCCTGGGAGAACTTAATGATCATTGTACACTTCTGCAATGGAATAAATCTTCGGGGATTAAAAATGCTCGACGTGTTGGTCATGCATATATAAACCTCATTAACACATCTATTCCTCAAATACAAATCTTATATAAGTTCAGGTGTCGGAAACTCAACTAAATATGTTCTGTTCTTTTGTCAGAAACGTTAGGGATGCCACGAGCTACCCGCTCACAGATAAAATGATTACTTCATCATCATCATGTGCTTTTATTATTAAGAATGAGTGAAAGTTTGTCACCTTGGTAATTCCAATTGCACCAATATTTTCAGCGTATGATGTGTTGCCGCCACCTGTACCCCATGCTCCAGCAAGAAAACACGTGATACCTTCCACACCTATACCTTAACAAAAAAATAGGAAAGAGACAAATGAACAATATACACCTACACTCGTTCTTAGAGAAAATAATATACACCTATACTTGTTCTTAGAGAAAATAATGTACACATATACTTGTTCTTAGAGAAAATTCACTACATATTAACCAACACATAACTGGAACAGTAAGCTACCACATGTTGAGTAACTTACTGAACGTGATATCGAAGTACCTACCTATCGACATGTCCGACATGCCATGATGGTCATATATCCACTAACAATTTTTTTAACCAATAAAAATCTAAGATTTACAATTATATATTTCATAACTATTTACTTGTCATACCTCTGCTGATGGCACTTCCCGGAGGCGGTGCTGCTCCTGACAGTCTGGCACATGCGTGGTAATCTCCAACAGATTCAATAATGGAGGCCAGCATAGCGGCCATCATACCAAGAACCCCTGCAACTCCAACACTTGGGATCCCCCACTGTCCTGTAATTAAATCAAACATTTGCTGCAATTATCCTCAAGATTTCTGCTTAAATCTACTTGTATATGCTGTTATTTGAAGCACTGTCAATTCATGTTAGTTATGTTTACAAGAAGGCCTACCAGGTCCTTGTAGTAGAAATGCGGGTTTTCTATGTTTCTGGCCCCAATACTAATATTCAATACTTTTACGGGATGTTCGTTGTTGTTGTAATAGTCATTGTCTCGATTGGTCCGTTCTCAGTGACTTGAGTTCACAGTTTGAATGTCTTGACAAAATCGCATCTTTTGGGGGGATGTGGTTGGGCGATGCATCGCTAACAACAAGTATTTAATTCAATTCCGTTAGCCTTAAGAATGTTGTCTTGTACTAAAGTAGATATATATTATGTACTCTGGTAAGATTAATATACAAGCAGAAATTATTGGTTTTAAGTGATGTTATGATTATGTTAGAAATTGTTGGTTCACCAGGACCGAAGATGAGTCTTTTTTAAAGGAGGAGGGTTCTCATAGTTATGTTCCCACCTGACTGCTAAAGGGGGGGTGTTGAACCCCAAACACATTTCCCTTATCTATGGGCTTAAGTCGCATCCAATATTTGTATTACACAAGCCAATATTACCCTCTTTGATAATGACTGTGCTAGAAAGGTTAAAGGTCTACTTTTAGTAGAACACACCATCTGCTGTTGCTGGATAATGTTAATAAGACCTTCACAAACAACAACCGCGTCAGATTACATGACAACTTTCAGAGTCCCATTATTTCAAATCAAAGTCGAAACCAGGCTGGTTCTATATGACCATAATGTACTTATAAAAGAGGGTTATTACTCTATTAATTGTTCTTCAGAGTTCGTTCCCAAATCTCATTTTGAATGTAGTCCAGACACCTGGTTGTGTTGTGTCATGATTTTCTTCTTAGTTACTTTGTCCATTTAGAATAAGACAGTCAGTCATATCTCGTTAATCGGCATCAACGGCATATCATAGCGTAATTATCCTTTTGTCTCCCTTACTTTTACAAAGAGTATACTTTTACAAAAATGGAATGCAGAAATAAACTAAAGTGGTATCAATACTGAATATTTCATTTTAGAAAGCAAACTAAAAGGAGACCAAATAGGAAAATATTAAAAAATATTTTGATATAATTTTTAATTTATTGGAGAGAAATGCTTTTTCACATTTAAATGCGTGCAGAATATCATTGATATCATGTATTATCTTGAACATTTCAAGCATACACAGAAAAAGACGTCTTAAAGGGAAGTAGCCGTTAAAATTGTGGAAACTAATAGCGGAAATATGTGAGACGAAATATATGTTGCTAAAAAAACAACAACACCGTGCGAGATACCCATGGGCAATCGAACTCTCAGTAATGATAATTAGTAATTAAAGAATATACTCGGTATAGCATACTCTATATGTATGTTATCCGGCAGCGATAATGTAAACATACCTTAGTAATTCAGACAATGTTATTGAAACTTTCCTAGATTACCTGGGTAAGGAAACCGAAACCAATCAGACTCTCGAAGCACAGTAATTCGTGTATCAGTCCTTGCCGCATATCCCCATGAAGTTGCCTCTTTCGGCAGCACATTAGTTTCGGTTAGAATAACACAGATTATCCATGACAGGACAACTGCCATCAAGACCTGCATCGGACAAAATGAAATGTGTACATACGATATTATGGTATAAAGTAATCATTGACGATGTGTAATGATCAATGAATCAGTGATTTATACTCTTCAAAGATACCAATTTATAATAATAATAATAAAAGTATTTTGTATAGAAGATTGTTTTTGAACTGATGTAATATTTCAAGCCACTACTTATGTGTCTCATGAACCTTGCAAAAGTTAGGTGGAAAGGCACGATATAAAACAAAAACTTGCAATTCTTCTTTTTTTTTCCTTTCCATGAAGTTAGAGAGAGGTTTCCTGTAACGGCGTGTCATATAGACACCATGTCCTTAATGCCGTAGCGTAATGTTCAGAGTGTACTTTTATTTATCTACACTCCGACAGAAAACAAAATCGATTCCTTATCGAAACGTGGACTTCACAGGTGCGAGACCTAAGATGTAACAACTCGACCAAACCATGAAACGGATGCAAAAACCTCCAACATGTCTACGCGAGAATTTTTGATTCTCATTAACCAATCTTCCACGCCAAGAGACCAAACATTGATAGATTCATCCACTTTCAGTTCATAATGTTTGCACTGAAATTGTGATATCCGCTGCATATGTGACTTTCAACTAAATGTGTATGTACTGAATCGTGAGATGGTACATGCAAGGAACATTCACCTATGACTTTGTTCTGAATCGTGATATCGACATGCTGGACACTTTAAACTAGGACTTTATTCGGAATCTTAGTGTCGACCAGGTAGGGCACTTTCAAGTTACTGTCCAGAACCGTCATATCGAAGATAAAGGACACTTTCAATTAGAATTTTACTATGAACCCTTATATCAACCGCGTAAGACACTTGTTTCTGGTTTGAGATTAGTGTATACCTACGTATTTTATGGTTAATTACTCCAAATATTATATCAATAATAATCAATAATTTAAATATTCGTTTTAGGTGTATGATGTTTTAGTTTAGTTATGCTTTACACAACTAATCATAACTCTACATATATTTATATTTAAATTAATAAATGATAATTATATGAACATAACTATGTAAACATAGCCAAGAAAATTATAATCAAATATTTAGACACTAATTCCAAACCAGTTCTTGATAATTTTAATTAGGACTTTGTTTTGAATCTTGATATCAGCCATGTAGGAAACTATTAACTGTCAATTTGTCCAGAACCGTGATATCGACCATGTTTGCACTTTCACCTGGAACTGTGAGTTTAATATTAATGTCGACCATATAGAACACTTTGAACTAGAATTTTGTTTTGAATCTTGATATCGACCATGCAGTTAACTTTCATCTAGGATTTTCACGTTCAGCTATCGCTGTCACCAGAGTCTCGGATCTCGAAGCACAAAGACGTAATACGAAGATGCCACAGTAATAGTTATTTGAACAGTGTTTAAACAGAAAACAACACTGCAGGACACACTGCATACAGTAGAATAGAAATTTAGCGAAGTAATATTGTGATTGCAGTTTAATATTATATATTTTATTTTTTCAAGACTTCCTTTTTAATTTCGTGCTGTTGAGCAGGAAATAGTCGACATTAGTTTTGTCGATATTTTATTATTTCTTGTGATATATGTTTTCTGACACAAAAGAAAATCGGTCGTGGTGTTCAATACCCTAACCATGAATTTCGAAGTGATGAAGACTGCTGCATACCCATACTGACGATACTGGGATTGGAATCAACCCTTTACTATATAGTATGTAATAGAAAGTGTATAGATCGTAGCATTACACACTACAGACCACGTTCGCAGATAGAGTTCGCAGAGAGCTGTTGTAAGCCATGATCGTCTACGTCAGCCGGCATGACACCTGATGATGATGATAACAAGTGAGTCTCAAGTGATCACATTGATTATGGTAAACTGATAACTGCCACATTTGCATATTCTCTGAGAATGTAACGCGCACATACTTAGCCAAATATAATTTGCATTACAACATATCTTTCTGTTATATTAAGTTATATTAAATATAAACTTTTAGCTAACATGCTGGTATATATATTTCTTTATATATTGTGTATAAATAAAGTTTGTGCATTACTGCCTTTATATCTCATGTTTCAACACAACTGAATGGTGTTATTCATGTATTCAGCAAATACTCTTTGATTATCTACAGCACATCTGCGTATATAATATATATGAGCTTTGCATTACATTTAGAGTTATGGTTGTCTCATTGTTTGCGCGTATATGGCAGTGACTACTGCAATTCGTGTGTTGTGTTCACCATATAAACAGCACACATCTATATATCTATTCGCTAAACTATTTGTTGCTTTTCAACGTCTTGGGTAGAAGAGTTTTCTGGTGATGGCCCTCATGTGTGCTGAGTTGTGGAATATGTTGCTTCTTTTATCTCTGTGATCCATCACGCAGAGCAAATAACAACAATTAATAATCTGCATGACTCGCTCCACTAATTTTGTACACATGATTCAACGATTTATTATACATTAGAAATATATTACTCAGTGTTTGCACTGGCGCTTATTAAATGACCCAAGATCGTCCTGCACAAGAAAAAAACCCAGATAACCCCAGACTATATAATTCAATATAAATAAGGCCAGGTCTGAATATGCTGACCTAGCGAATATTCCTAAGAATAAAAGATCATTCGCTAATTTTCATGTGGAATTCCATCATGTTTAATAAGACTTATGGAGACGTTATATTGAAAAATATTAAGGGTGGGAGTGCTGTATGCGTTTTTTTGGCCAAATTCTTAATATTGCCTTAAAGAAACAGACAAGAACTAGGCATATTCAGCCAAAATAACCCCAGCACCCGAGACGACGACCAAAATCCCCAGATCTGATTTTTTTAAAACAGCTCAGCTATGAGATTACATTATAATTGACAGTTCTCCTGGATTCGAGGTAGTAGAAATAAAATACAAGTAGTATACCAAGATTCCGGGAATATCTTATATCGATAATAAACAAAGTAACATAATATTAATCGAGAATTTCACCTGATATAATTTGTTGTCTAAAACAGTTTTACAAAAACAGTAGATTGTGGACGAAGCGGTGGAGAGTGTCCGAGAAAATCATAAATGAGCAACATCCATCGAATTCACATAATGTGAATTTTACAAATTTGTACGCATATCAGAACTTCGCAGTGTTGACTCATCTTCCGCACCAGTAGTTCTCAACCTGGATCATATGGCGTTCCGGTGGTACTGAAGGTGAGCACATTTCAAAAGTGTAGGCCACATGCGCATCAGTGTAGTTACATTATGAATTTATTATTGTTATGTGACGTAATATTACCAGAACGTAGTCTTTTTTATGAATCCCCTGAAATACTCGCGATCTTTGGCATGTTTCCTGCTTCCATTAGCGACATGTGCAAACATTCATGAATATATATTATCCAACGACGTCTTGGTCGGTCTCTGCCTCTATTAGTCTTCTATTGCCCTTTCCAACAATACTCTTTCCATGCCATCGTGTCTCTTCACATTGCCGAAAAAAATAAAATATCCTTATTAATATCTTTATTTTATTTTATTTTTGTATCCCTTTATGTCTTTGCAGCGGCAGGGGTAGAAGTGTTCTCTGGAGATGGTAATTTTGTGTGTCTCATATATATTTGATTTTGTTGATTCGTGTATATCTGTACTCAGTCTTTTGCATGGTCTTGCACTGGATTTGTATCATCGTTTCTGTATAGTAATGCTTTTTCAAGGGCACTATCTGATTATAGTCTGGAAGCGTGTGAAAACCACATATCTCATATCTTCTGAGGTAATCAAGGATTGGTATTGTGTTTGTTTATCGTCTGATGCTTTCATTTCTGATTCTGTCCCTTAGTGTTACCCCGAGACGTCTACGTAGACAGGTCATATCTGTTGTAACAAGTTTTCTTTTTTTTTTTATTAGTGTCCACGTGTGATATTGGTATAACAGTGTTGGTATGATGATTCCTTCTTAATATGATGTTTAAAAGTCAGCCTTCTTGAACGTTGATTTTTATTAGCAAATCTTTGGTTGATATTTTTTGCTGTCTATGGTACTCTCAGGAATCTTCTATAGCATTTAATTTCGAAAGGCTCTATTCTAATTGGAAATTTGAAATCGTATACGAATTACACATACTGCGTGTGCACATACTGATACAATTGTATTGTGACACCACAATCATATATAGTATTGAAGTATAACTTAGATGCACCATTTATAGTAGTGTTTACATTAAACAAACGCTAATAAAGCAACCACAAAATGTGTAGCATCCACTCCATGCCTGCTCACTTATTTCCACGAAATCTAGCATGTCTGGGCAGTAGATTCATATGACATCCAAAATGTTGGAACAGGCTAAAGAGTCCATCCACTCATACAGACGGCGACCACTTTGAATCTTTCGAAACGTGGACTGAGAACAGGTCTGTGCCGTGGAGTTTCCCAGTATGATACAAGTCTTAGAAATTCCTCCCCCGACAATATATTTTAATTGGTCCCGCTTGATGTTACCGCCACTCTGCATAATAGCACGGCACTGCCTCACTGAAAATCAGACACTATAACTATCCTACTAAATGAGTCTCAGAAACGAATTGGAGACCTACAGTAACATCCTCAACCCCCATCCTCATACGGAAGTAGCTGTTCTATATGATTCTTTGCGATTGGTAATACACTCACCACATACGCTCGCTATAAAGCCACAGCGAGATTTCTCACACCATGGTCAGAGTCATCTGTGAGCACTGAAATCTATGACAGTATGACACGGTGGAGACAGAAGAAAACAATATTTAATGAAGTGCTAGAAGCATGACTGCGTTAAGGTATTAAAATCCAGTTTTGAAAGAAATTCAGTTGATAAAATTATGTTCGCACAATATGTATGTATAATTGTGATTATTAATTAATTTGAACGTGGAGGTCGTGAGGCAGGGATAATCTGATCTAGGTTTCCAAATCCATAGTACTTCTTTAGTCTTTCAGCCTGCTACAACATTCAGAATTGATAATGACGTTTCTTACCAAAATAGTTTACCTTTAAAAAAAAACTCTTATTATTGAATGATTGCGAATAGTTTTTACACAATGTACACTCACAGGAAACAATTCAAAGATATTCAGCTTCTCTTTCAGGCATGGGAAGGGTATTGCTACGTTGCGTAAATACTGTGAGAAGAGAGCCACTAGAAAGATTGTCCTGAAATAAGATCCATAAATACATGTCATTCTATTCAGCTAAAATACAAGTATTTAAGTAACATTGTTTATATACATTATATAAATAATAATTTATATCTACACAATTATTTTATCAAATACGATGCATGATACCGTGAAATGTTATGAACACGATTACAGAAATCACGTTTCAAATTATAAAACGTGGGGCTGATACTGACGATGATGTTCCATCTTCGCAATAGAATATGAGTATGACATTAAGATGATGCCCTGAATTACGTGATACAACTGAATTAATATGAGGCGGAGTTGCTAAAAATAATCCAGACTGTGGGGATAGTACTTAGAACATTGGTTCTCAAAGTGGCACATATGGCCTCACCAGAGGACCACATAGATTTCTATTTAGCCAAAAAGGAAAAATATGAAAGTGATAGAAATACAGAGAAATTGCAAGGCAAATACCTATTTTTAAAAACAACTGGAAGGGAATAATTTGAACAATGTTAAATAAAATTAGTAGTAAACTGTGATGTATGAAGCCATTAAGCTTCTATATATCTCTAAGGGGGTCATGGAAGACACATTTTAAGAATAGCAGGACATGGGGAAAATAGGTTGAGAACTACTGACTATAACATTAAAAAAAATGGTATACTGTTTTACCTTACAGGGCAAGACTTACCCAGAATTATTTATATATTTATTCAAATCACTTTTTATGCTTACCGAAACACTTTCATAAATCTCATAGTATATATTTTCTTACACATTTTACATTTTGTGTTGATTTGTTAGAGTTTTTGTGTTACGTCCACTTAATATTGCTTGGGGTATCAGTGGAAATAACTGTTAGTATAGTTTTAATTTGTGCATGTGTGATTTTTCCGAAAATGTGAATATTTGTGTGACTTTAACACCATATCTTCCAAATTTCGTAAGTTAGACTCATGAGATTGTCAGTGAATGTGCATATGGTCTATAACAGAGCTCTATGGTTGGTTGGTTGGTTGGTTGCTGATCCAGCAGTCCCTTTGACCTAATGCCATTAAATTGCATTATATTGCTGGCACGTCTGTGGATTTTTGGCCAACCCCGGGACAGAGCCAGAGAATAACTATCACACCTCCAGGAAGGTAGGTTTCAACCTTCGTACTGCTCTACCACTGTAGCCAAGGTAGGGTTCACTGTGCTCATTCCCCGCCACCAATTGACTACTGGTTATGTCGATCTTCTCTATTGCTCTAGGCATACAACCAAATGTTCAAGTCAAAAGGATTGACATGTCCTGAGTCACTGTGCCTCTATGAACATCCCTGGCTCCCCCCAACCACAGAGGGTGCATATATATATATATATATATATATATATATATATATATATATATATATATATATATATATATATATATATATATATATATATATATATAGATTCAGGTAAACATGAAAATCATTTCAACAACAAAATAAAAGCATAATTGCATAGATTACGTGCCATGAAGCTTCTTTAAGAGGATAACCTCAATATAACGGCATGTCATCCACTAAGGTTTTCTGTTGCATGGGTGGTTTGTCTAGTGTCTAGTGGACCATTAGTGAGACCCACAGACACAACCACATGCGTCAAAACTATGTGCAATATGTTTTTAAAAAAAAATGTTAGGCTTAGTTTAGAGAAAAGTTTACTACGTACAGTTATTTCCAATGTGCATGATCCAATATTCGAACATGTAAATGTGTCTTTATTACATAATTAATTATTTGAACTAACTTCATTATTCCATGATTTTTAAGCCAGCAATAATTTTTACTAAATTACCAGTAAATATTATACTATGGGCAACATTTTATTTAAATCTATGCAGTGTTGACTGGTTTAGAAAAGAAAAAAAAGAAAGGAACGCCTTTTCTGGGTAAGTCTAGCCCCGTAATCACTTGCTTGTTAAAGATTTCCTGTTTAAAAATGTGTGTGTGTGTGTGTGTTTTAGTCTATAGCTCTTGCGCGTCCTGTTTTGATATTTCATTATTGGTGGATATTTTTACACAGTGGGTATTCCGTACTCAATTTTGTAAATATCAAATAACCATACATTGTTGATGTAAAACGTATAGTTTTGGTACTGCAATATTATGAGGTGAATTACGTGTAGATGAAAACCAGTGCCGGATTTACCTATAAGCTAAACAAGCTATAGCGTAGCGCTATAGAGATGATGATGCCATTCGTCGTTGTACTTGATTGGTTGATTTATCACGGCATCATTCCCAAACTTCTTCTGACACATTCGTATCATTCGGAAAATATTGTAATCAAAATAGGGCGGTACTAATACTCATTATAATAAATGAATTATTCTTACATGAAACAAATATACCACTGTGTTGATCCCTTGTCAGCTGCTGTCTTAAATAGAGACAACGAAATGAGAGTAATAGTGGGTGCTATGGTCAGTGGCCCAATGAACCTCATTATAGATCCAACCACACCGAGAAATCCTGCTAATACTGCCACCAACGACGCCACCATCAGTGCACCTTGTAGCTGCATACAAAAAAAACACGAATTTATTTGACTGCAAAGGAAAATATCTTATACAGGGTGTCTATATAGTTTATGTAAACTTATTTAGATTGTTGGTGACACTACGTCGTATCAATGGGCGTATTTGGTGCGGATTTGCGTGACGTTAGTTCACCTGGGCTTTATAGACACCCTATATTTGTTGATTATATTTATACCTTTTACTTTTTTTCTCTACTTGATGTCAGGCAAGTCATATGGATAAATTCTACCGTTGTCTGGAGTTCTGTGGTCACATATACCTGTATTTGCAGGGATGAAAAGTCGGGTCACTGTCTTTCTTAATTGTTCATACTTGGGGCATTTCTGAAGCATATTCCCAGAGATCTGTCTGTATGGTCCACACTATCTGGTATAACAAATCGTCGAATATTGTACATGTGTTTATTTTCTCTTATGTCATATCTTCCGGCATCTGCCGAAGACGGATGTGTCAGGCCATTTGCGCAAATAAAACGGCGACACAACGTATTTCCATTCTCTGGATTACATCCTGCTGGAAATATAGTAGGGCAATGATCCTGCTAAAAGAGATATCCAGCGGGAGTTTGAGAATGAATGCTGAAGAATAATATCTTCCAGCAAAGTGTGGTGACTTGCCCCAGACGATTACGATTGTGTCTTAAGTCATGGTGTAAAGTGCTGCTCTTTAGAATCGTCAGCTTAAGTGCGGAATAAGTTGTCCTAAACACGATAATGTGCGATATAGTATTATTTACTGCAATTGCAAGATCATTGAGATACATTTTGACGTGACTATAGAAGTTATTATGTATTCAGACTCATAGGAAATTTTAAAGGCGTAGAGAATTAAGTTACTATGTAGGCATGTGTCTCCATCTGTACTCATTGAAGAGAATAGCAGATTTCAAGAATATGAGAACAATTCATTGCAACTAATAACCGGTCGAGGATCATCATAATGCATCAAGTCTCTGCATCGAAGGATAGCTGTATCGGATCTCCAACATCCTCTCTTTTGTCTTGATGACGCACTCCGATAGAATCTATAATTTCCAACTCATGATGTTTCCTTTCATCTTGTATTTTTGTTTTCCTCTTGCTCGCCTCCCCCCCCCCTTGATTTTTCCTTTAAATAGGTCTTTATCGAAGTGTTATGTCTTATAATATGTCCAAAATGTTTCATATAATGTATTCCTTATAAATTGTATTTCCGTTTATAGTTCTTTTTTTTCATACAAGTACGACGTGTTCGTGGAGGATGCCTGATCAACACCTGGCAGAATATAAAGAAATGAAATCATTCTTTAAATAGAAGCATAAATTGTGAAGCACATATGAACATATTTCATGATCGAGACATGATTTATAAAATTAGTTCCCAGCGTGGGAAATATAGGGAACCACATGGACCTGCAGGGGATCACTTGGAATAAAAATTAAAATTGGGGGAGAAACGTATAGGATATACCCGTTTAGGTGGGAATTAATCTATTTGAATGATAAAAAAACAATATAGATTCTGATACCCATTTAAAACCTTGGTGATCAATGAAGAAAATGAATGCGCTTCTCCTAAGACTTTCACTGGGGTCAAGGAAAACAATTTTCTGAAAAGGGTGCAGCCCAAGACAAGGCTTCTACTGATCTAAAAGATGTTACTGAGAAGTACGTAACTAAAACAATTATTTTTTCTTCTGGTTCGTATTTTAACATGTCTACACAGCAAGTCAAACATTTAAATAAGAGAAAACGTATAATAGCTTAAACAGGTGGGTGTATATAAGATATAAAGTTGAATTAAATGAGAATAGATGTCACAAATAGTATAATTGGCACACGGTGATAAAAAACGAATGCCAAAGATATAAGACAATATCAAAGTAAGCAGACAAAAAAGTTGTATACTTCTAGACACCAAGAAATAAGAGATCGATATAAATAAGGGGCAAATCTCTTTTTAATACTACTAGAACGTCCTTACACACTAAAACGTATGCAAAGTTGCATCTATTCCGTTGTTTATAATTGAGTGTCGTTACGTTGCATATCTCCTTTTATTTTCTCTTTGTACCCTATATCCCGCCGAAGACGGATGTGTTGGGCCATTGGCGCAAATAAACCGGCAACACAACGCATTTCCATTCTCTGGACTACATCCAACTGAAAATCTTGTAGGACCATTGTCCTGTTACAAGAGCTATCCAGTGGGAATTTGAGAATGAACGCTGAAGAAGAAGAAGAAGTACCCCTATATGCCTTGTAGCGACAGTGGTAGGAGAGTTCTCTGGAGATGACTTTTTGTGTGCTTCATATATATTTGTTGTCGTTTTCCCTATTTTATTTTTGTAGCCATCGATTGCAAAGTCTGCCCCTCGCTGTGTATCCATCGTATTTGTATATCAGTGCTTTTTGAGGGGCACAGTCTGATAGTAGTCTTAAATCATGCGAAAACCACTTAAGCTGTTGTCTTCTGATGTAGTCCAGGGTTGGCATTGTGTTTGTTTTCTGATGTTTTCTTTCCTGATTCTGTCTCTTATTGTTACTCCGAAGATTCTACGTAGACAAGTCATTTCGGTTGTGACAAGTTTTCTTTTGGATTCTGTAATTTTATCCATGTTTGACATTGGTAACATAGTGATGGTGTGATGATCGTTTTATATAGTGCAGCGTTTGTGTTGATCATGCTCAACATTTGTTTTTTTTTTAAAATAGGAGACATCTGCCCCAAGATTTGGTATGCAATGTTGCATCTATTTTGGTTTTCTTTAGTATTTTTCCCAATCGATGATATGATGGTTCCAAGATAAGAGCATTCTTTCACTTATTGAAGTTGTGGATAATCGATTACAATAGTTGTGTTTCTTTCTGTTTTCTGTGTTTATCTTCATGTTAAAGTCCCTACATCCTGTGGTGAGTCTATGCATATGTTGTTGTAGTTGTTCTTTCGCTGTTGATATTATTGTTCATTATTGCTAATGAAATGATTCACTATTGCTTGATAATTTGCAAAAAGATGTTCGCTCAGGATGTTATTTAGTTTTTCTTCTTCATTAGTGTTGGCAGTTGTATACATGCTATCGATATATGTGATGAATAACAAGCAAGACAGAACACATCCTTGTCGTACTTCAGAGTACATCTGGTTCCATTACAGTTTAGAACACATAATATGATTACGAACAGGGACTTACACAGCAAATCAAACAATTAAATATGTGTTGGACATTTTACACATGCTTTCGATATATGTGATAAATAATACTGGAGACAGAACACATCCTTGTCGCACTCCAAAGTGTATGTGGTTAATTTCATTGCACATAAAATATGATTACGAACTTTCTTAAAGTTTTAGGTGAGAACCATTACAAACCTGATCAGTTATTACTTAACGACTTGTAGATAAAATCATACTATTTTTACCTGGCATAAATTCTCCTTCCATATTGCCCTGTGTTCTTCAGACCCCTTAACTATCAATGACGATACATTCACTAGTGAAGTTTAGAAAATACAATCATTGATACAGATATGGTAAAAATGTGTTTCAAATAACGAAGTTCTGTTATCATATAAATATATATATAATATATATATATATATATATATGTGTGCGTGTGTGTGTATGTGTGTGTGTGTGTGTGTGTGTGTGAAGGCCCCCTTTATGCATACATTTTGCTCCATGCGAGTCACCATTGGATATTGAAACAGTTATTAAATACTAAATTCTTGAAGAAGTTTTTCTATATATCGTAATAAATATTTCCTATATATTTACTCTTCTGTGACCCCTCTAAACAGGTCCATATCCACCTCCGTAAATGTTTAAGTATAACTTCGTTGCTCCTAAGTAGAATGATGTGGCCTCAAGGAGGGCCACGTTGAGACCTACCGATACAAAGTAACCGCATGCAGAAGGTATGATGGTCTTACAAGTCGTCCATAAGACCAAACTCTATTCAAAAGGAAAACTGAAATAGATGATATGCAGATACACATGCTGTTGCGTCTGTGGGTCTCATCGATGACCCACTAGACAAACGACCCATGCAACAGACAACCATAGTATATTACATGCTGTTATATTGAGATTATCTTCTTATAGAAGAACATGGCACGTCATTGTACAATAATGCTTCTCATGCTTTTATTTTGTTGTTGCAATGTTGTTCTTTGTTATTTTTATATATGTATGCACCCTCTGTGGTTGGGAGGTAACTAGCGATGAATTGTGTAACACTGGTGAGGAGGAAACTGGCAGCACTGTTTTTCCTATGGTTGAGGTCCATCATAGAGACACGGTGACTCAGGACGTGACAATCCTTTTGACTTGAACATTTGGTTGCTTGCCTGGAGCAATTGAGACGTTTGGCATAATCAGTAGTCAATTTGCGTCAAGGTATGGGCACAATAAACCCTATCTTGGCTGCAGTTGCTCAGAGCGGTGCATAGGTGGAAATCTACCTTCCTGGTCGTGTGATAGTTATTCTCTGGCCCGAGGCGGGACGAAAATCCATAGCCTTCCCAGCAATATAATGCCATTTTAATGGTATTGGGTCAAATGACATGAGTCCATGGACCGCTGGATCAGCAACCAACCAACCATGATATGCATAATGCTGAGTGCCTTTTTATGGAAACCCCAGGGCACTGCATCTACACAACCATGATTGTTACCACTTCTGAATGGTGGCATTAAACTCAAAACATTATGCAACCATGCAGTCTACTGGGTATGAAATAACACTCTCGAGAAACACTGCACAAAA
This sequence comes from Meghimatium bilineatum, assembly GCA_034231615.1. NCBI lineage: Eukaryota > Metazoa > Mollusca > Gastropoda > Stylommatophora > Philomycidae > Meghimatium > Meghimatium bilineatum. Next base: position 54,297,741 of record CM067298.1, read on the forward strand.
AGATAACAACAATACATAGCTCATAATTCATATGTATCGAAATAAAAGGAAAACATACAAGGACCATTTAACGATGTTCATTTTAAACTGTATACAAAATGTGACATGAACATAAGATGATATATGCTACTGTTACTGTATCGCATATAATTGCTATAAGTATATAACAGGTGTAATGCAAAACTCGCAACTGAACACTCGAAACGTGCTATGTGACTGCAAGAAATAATGCTAGACTTTTGTATACTACAAGCATAGAATCATATTATGTTAAACTATGCGCATATATTATGTATAGAATAACGACTCAACAAATAATAAGGTATTTACACTGAACACAAAGTAGTGAGTTTTATGTTTCACAGACTAACGGGCACGAAAAAGAAATAGATGGAAGTATATTAAAACAGACTAGATCAACATTTGAACTACACAGTTTTTCCTAACAAAAAAGAAGGACAAAAATAACGGACGATATATATGTTACTAAAAAGTAAATTCACCAAGACTATACTATAAATATATATATATATATATATATATATATATATATATATATATATTTAACGAGAACAATTCGCAAAATCCATTATGATTTTTGCTTTCGATAATTGTCTGCAGTTTAGTCTGTGTGATTTCACTGATATATTAATATATATCCTCTGTTGTCTGTTTGTTTGCATTTATATTGAGAAAGGAATTGCTATTGAAACGCTGACTTAGTCTGTTTTAAAATACTGTCATTAATACATTTTTCTCTCCGTTAGTCTGTGAATGGTAACACCCAGTACCTTGTGTTCTGTGAAGTACCTTACTGGTTAAGCAGTTGTTTTATTGCAGTATTACTTATTGCCAACAGAGAATGAACTATATAATATTAATTATTTATATACAAGTAAACTTGCCGTTGTTTTCGTTGAAAGGACATTTGTCTTTGTTGAGATTCATTAACACGAAGGTGGGTGTAATAAAGGAGTAGCTGATGCTCTGTATAATAGGCAACCTTTCAGATATAAATATGTATGAATCACATTAGATATAAGCAGGTATTAATCACATTAGATATAAACATGTATAAATACAATTAGATATAAACAGGTATACATCACATTAGATAAAAGCAGGTATGAATCACATTAGATATAAACAGGTATGAATCACATTAGATATAAACAGGTCTGAATCACATTAGATATAAACAGGTATGAATCACATTAGATATAAACAGGTATGAATCACATTAGATATAAACAGGTATGAATCACATTAGATATAAACAGGTATGAATCACATTAGATATAAACAGGTATGAATCACATTAGATATAAACAGGTATGAATCACATTAGATATAAACAGGTATGAATCACATTAGATATAAACAGGTATGAATCACATTAGATATAAACAGGTATGAATCACATTAGATATAAACATGCATTAATCACATTAGATATAAACAGATATGAATCACATTATATATAAACATGTATACACCACATTAGATATAAGCAGGTATGAATCACATTAGATATAAGCAGGCATGAATCACATTATATATAAATATGTGTGAATCACATTAGATATAAACAGGTATGAATCACATTAGACATCACAAAGAAGTTTTATTTTAATTTTATTAAACTCATAAACTTTCAGGGTAACAGAGGTGCCACTCTGGACATATTAACAAAAAATGCGCACTGTCTGTTTCTTCTCAGTTCCTTGTTTAAGGGTAGAGAAATTTAGTCTTGTCCAGTCAATATTATCAGTCTATATTGTCCGTATTATCTTTTTATTCTGCCTTCAACCTCAAATTTCATAATCTCAGTGAAATTAAACACCAATGTACCCATTATCAGTAAAACGCCCGGTAATACATGTTTAAAAAAAAGATGTGATGTTAAACGCAAATGACATTAACAGTTTTTGTATACGGTTCTTGGTGAGGAACAGTGTTCCCCTATTGTATTATTTTCCTTGGCTATGTTTATCATTTTATGTTCATCATTTTTTAATTAAAATTTAAATGTATTAAGGGCTAGCGTTAGGATTAGTTTTGTAAAACATTTTGACATACGAATATACTTCCTTTACGAACTATCGGGTACTTTGCTGTAGCAACAAATTACGTGCATGGCAAAAAAATACTTTTGTCAATTCATCTACTGTTGTTATTGTCTCGTAAGTGCTTATACACATACTACTCACTCGAACTATGATTAAACGATTTGTATCAGGTGGTCATTGAATCGCCTATGATGCATGCACATGATCTCAGCCTCTCTCCATATATATATATATATATATATGGAGAGAGGCTGAGATCATTTGCTAGGATACGGATAGATAGAGAACTCTAGTCTGTACATTGCGGGGTTTATTTATTCCACAACACATAAATACTCAATGTGGTCATATAAGCTGTCCGCCTGGAATGATGGTGTTCGTATTGTTAACTTGACATTATTAATCATATACACAACGAAATATTTTTAATCAATATACATGTTCATTAATTGTTATTTCAGGACACAAAATGATTTCTTACATCTAAAAATATACAATAGGCATTACGGTACCGCATACGCGCCCCTCCCCCCTCCCATACACCCCTTTTTCTGAGGCAATGGCCTGCATAAAGTGTTATTCTTAGAGAAAAGAAAACTGTCAATACTGCATTTTACCAGTTCATGTGTTGCAGGGAGGGGATTGAATAGCTGTGTGATAAAAGCCGCATGCTCTTGCTGTCGCCACGACGCGTACAGGGTGAGTTTTTTTTAATTTACCCTCCGACAGAAAAAAATCCAGTCCTTACCGGGGGATCGAACTCTAGACCTCATTCGTGTGAGACTAGCGTTCTAACCTCTCGGCCATGCGCCACACCTCGGCCATGCGCCACACCTATTCTTAAAGGGCGTGCATAATTTTATGATTTAAACAAAACTCACCATGTTTCAGTTTGAAAGTTGTGTCTTGTTTCAAAGAGGTTCTAGAATCTTGCTTAGCAAGAGAAAAATACGTTCCCACTTACATCAGAATAATGTATAGATGAGTGAAGAAAATGTACTCTTTTTTTGTGTGGAAAGAACCGAAGATCATGTAATTAATACCTAACTTGAGTCTACTTACACTAGAATGGTTGCTAGAACGGAGAGCTGAACACTTATGGCAGTGTCCTGTGTGATATGGTACCCGTTTCTAATGTTGAACCAAAATCAAGAATCAATGAGAATCATTTCAGAAACATTCACCTACAACCAATTATTACTTTCATACTTTTCTATCACATTATGTTAAGATATTGCTGTCACCAACATACCTGATTCCTACTGCACACTAAATACATACCTGATTCCTAACGTACACTGGATAATGGAAGATAGACCAGATACGAAGATGACTGTACTGATGAGTTCCCCAAGGCCAACGTCATCCCCATCTATACATATAGCACTCTTTATAATCACTGGATAAGCAAATGTTGCCCCAAAAGCGGTCAAGAATTGCTGCATATGGGACAATGTTATTGGAAGGAAAAATATGTGAATTTCAGCAAATATTTATGTGAAAACATTATGCGAAGAATATATATCATAGATGTTCACAAAGAATTTTGTTATGTTGTCAATATCCAACAGTTGCTAGTTGAAAGCTCTTTGCAGCTCAGCTATTCTTTAAAAAGTTCAGTTCCTTTAAAGTTTAATTACGATCCATATAGTCAGTTAGTAATTTCCACGGGTGTTTATGACAGTTTTGTTCATGGTAGCTGAGAAGGAAGTGCAGTCAAACAGCAGGTGTGTGGCTGTTTCTTTTGGGATGAGATCAGTTTTTACAGGTTGCTAGTTGCTGGGCGGTGATATGGTTTAAATGGTTATTAACTCTAATATGCCATGTTAGAAACTGTCAGATAAGGGGTTGATGTTTCTTACAACGCCTTACAACATTGTCTTTAGTTGTGTCATTTCATGAAATACATTTCGACCCGTTAACCCATGTAGCCATCTGTGAATATATCTATGTCATCAGTCTTACTATTAGCGTTTTCGAAATAACATGCAGATCGACCTGTGTAAATACCACAGATAAGCCCAGATTATATAAATGCAATACAAATAAGGCCACAATAGGTAATTAATATCTATCTATAAACCCATAACCCTTCAGGGTCGTAGGGGTACCACATTGGATGCTTCAGCACACAGAGTCCTCCAGCGAATTCTATCCTCAGCGATGCGGATGAGTGTGGAAATATCTTGCCCTGTCCATTCCTTGATGTTGTCTGTCCATGAGGTAATTAATATACATTTTGTTAAAAGGCATTCTGTGATTTTCGTGTGAAATTCCATCGCTCTCTAAAGATTTTCGAGGACCTTTTTACGAAAACTGGCAAAATTTGGAACAAGGTAATGCAGTTTTGATAACCACTGGAAAAATGAATGAATATTATAAAAATCGGTAAGATTTACCCATCATTTTACTAAATTTCTAGGATTTTTTTCGGATACGTTGGAAAACTTTATATCTGTCCATTCCTTGATATTGTCTCATTAGTCTCAGTTGGGCATACGACATACATCATCCTCTTCATTATCATCGCAGCTGAGCTGAATGGTAATATTTAGACTATAACGGATGAAAAACATTGTCCAACGAAGTATTCTTATTTACACCACTTTGCTTTCTCCCAGGGGCCATACGCTGGAGAAAACTTTTGACATCAAAAAATGTCTTGACACGTGCATAAACCACTGTAGTTTGCGAAGTTTCAAGACCGTCAAATGTCATTCTTATTAGTCTCTCTAATTCGTTAAATATATCATGCACAAACATATTGGTCTTATAATTGTCTAAATGTTGTTATAATTGCCTAAATGGTGCTATAATTGTTAAAATGGTGTTATAATTGTTAAAATGGTGTTATAATTGTCTAATTCAATCCCCGTTAGTCTCAAGAATTTTAAATTTATCCTTATGCTTCCTACTTGAATTTATTTGTGTAATTGTCTAAAAGGTGTTATAATTGTCTAAGCTATTTTATCCGGACATTTCAAAATTACATCAAGCCAATGGTAGACCAGGAATACGGTGGACAGAAAACATCAAGATAACCTTGAACAAACATGGACTCAATGTAACCACGCCGACATATCTGCAATGCAACAAAAACTGAGACCCCCATCCTGTGTTTAACGACAAATGTGGTGGATAATATAAACCATCATCCACCTTGGGAAAGACAATAGACAAATGTTTTAGATTCGGTCGTGTTTGTAGACGTTTTTATTGTGTGTGGTGAACCAGAGAACTACTGAAACTATCAGTATGCATAACCTTCGTTATTTGTTAAGGATACACAGCGATAACGGATCTGACCGGAGTGCAATGATGTCGACTCATAGACATTATCTTGCAAAGTTGAGATGTCATTTTTTTTTAAAACATTTATATTTAACAAATACGGATAGTTGCAAGTTTTGTTGTTGCTTTCCGTTCTCCAATTCTCATTGGATCTTACTTTGTAGAAGAACGGTGCTACTAAAATGCCCAATAGATCTCACTTTGCAAAAGAACGGTCCTACTAGATTTCCAGCATTATGCAGTACTGAGAAAGAGGGTTAGATGTGTCGCCGTCATATCTGCGCCATTGTTCCGACAAATTGGATTTCGGCGTTGTAACTAGTGCGTTCAGTGTTTTATCACTTCTATTGAATGGTGCGTCTGTAACCATATCGCTAGTAGTTCAGACGTGCGAGAGTGATATTTGCCGTACTGCAATCTGGACGCAACCTGACAGCTAACGATAGGCAGGTATGCCTGATCTTTTCGCCAATATTGGTGCTGTTTTCGACATAATCAGAGACGCCCACAGTGACAAGCTATAGTTCATGGGCATACTATATGCATGTACTCACCTGAAACCCCAGAAACAAGCACAGATACCATGGTGGCCTCTCGTCCACAGTAAATAAAATTCCCATTTTCTTCTTTGCAGCTGGTGGCTGAACATTTTCCTGATCATGTCTACCTGTATCGTTCTGTATATGTAAATCGATATCCTGATATACTGTCATTGTATCAGTCGTTGTCTTCTGTGTGACGATGACAGAGTATTCTTAATTGTCTGCAACCAGTGGAAAAAAAACCATTGTATCAACGTGATATTTGTAAAACTGTTCTTATGCATCTTACGATTTATTTAAATATAAATACCTTAGAGCCTGTAACATATGTATAAATAATGTTAATATAGTGCACATTGTGTACATAATGTATGTATATTTCGGCGGTTGACGAAGAAATACGTGTTGACTGCACAGTAAATAAACTATTATTTCAATCTTTGAAGAAGCGAACAGTGTTGCTTGAATAGTAGATATAGACTTTGAACCAAAAAAACTGTTACTTGCAAAGTCGAAACAACCGATATCTTAGCCTTTAATCAAACGAAAAAAAGTTACATACACAATATGTATATCCGTTATTTCAACCTTTGATCAAGCTAAACGTGTTGCTAACAGTGTATCTACATGTTATTTCAACCTTTTGATCAAGCGAAAAGTGTTGCTAACAGTGTATCTACACGTTATTTCAACATTTTGATCAAGCGAAAAGTGTTGTTAACAGTATATCTACACGTTATTACAACCGTTATCAAGCGAAAATATTTAAAATTTACAAGTTACAGAGACAGAAGGAAAGAACAAGAAAGAAATGCTTAGACAACGTCAAGGACATTCTGAACAAATATGATTATGGCACAACACTGAAGACATTATAAATTATTTCCTCCTGTTATTTCAACCAGCGGACAGTATCACTACACATAAATACCTGTTATTATTTCAAACAGCGAAAAAGTATGAACACACTTTAGTTCTTGCAGCTATTTCACCGAACTCAATGTATCAACCAACAATAATTTCTGTTGCTATTTCAACTAACGGAAACTATAAAAAACAATAATTCCTGCTGCTGCATCAAACAGCGTAAAGTGTCTTCAAAAATTAATACACGCTATTATTTCAACAATGGGAAAGTATTATTATACACTAGTTCCTGCTATTGAATTATTATTAAAAATTAGACATTATAATTCATAAGCACGTCTTAATTTGTCGCGATCAGTGGCTTGTGATAAGGGCATATTGTTACAGGCAAAGTTAGACACGATGTCGAAAGTGTTTGAAAACGAAAACTACAAATTGTAAATAACAAATTAGTACATAATAGTATCGTAGTGGTTCGACATTGGACACACAACCAGCTCTGAACAAAGGAAAGCGGGGACCGCCACGTGGACGCATATGCCAAAACCAATACTAAATTTCGTCACAACTGAAAGCAATTTAGTATAAGAGGAAAGAGAGGAAAGGGTAGGGGGGGGGGGGGGGGGGGGTCGGTGGCGATGCTTGCAAAACACATTTCTAGTTTTGGCGACGCCATTAGCACAAAATGTAATTTTAAAAAATAATGTTATCAGCAGCGACATGAGCAAAAACATGAATATTATCAGCAGCCACACGATCAAAAAAATTAATATTATCAGCAGCCACACGATTAAAAAATGAATGTTATCAGCAGCAACACGATGAAAAAAATGAATGTTATCAGCAGCCACACGATAAAAAATGAATGTTTTCAGCAGCAACCCGATCAAAAAAATGAATGTTATCAGCAGCCACACGATCAAAAAATGAATGTTATCAGCAGCCACACGATCAAAAAAAAAAAAAAAAAAAAAAAAAAAAAAAAAAAAAAAATGAATGTTATCAGCAGCCACACCCCCATCGAGGCCAGAACCTTGAAGTGGTGATGGGGCTTAGTTCAGCCATCAGAGGCTGGAAACTAAGACTGGTCGGGCACTCCCACTCGAGCAGGACCATAGTCCGGCCCAAGTAAGCAGAGTGCTGAAGACGGAGGCAACCAGCCAAAAGGCGCACAGATAATCAGGTTGCCACGCATAAAACACAATGGAAACATGTCTTCATCTAATAAATGTTATGGTGCCTGCCCTGTGGCGGACGTTCAGGCAGGGACGGTGCCGGGCCCTATACCTCGAAAGGGCCCAACCTCAGTTACTGGAAGTCCTTCTCAATTGCCCCGAGGAGCCAGGAGGCAAGGGAATAGAGCTACTGGCCAAACAAACAAACGACCAATAAAAATAATGCACTGGAATGCTGAGGGTGTCAACAGTAAAAGAGATGGATACAGCAAAAAATTGGAACTTGAAAATGTCCTCAGTGAAGAACAAGTTAATATTTGCTGTATCCAAGAAACACACCTCAGCAGCGACATAGCCTTCAAAATCAGAGGCTACCAGTGCTACCGATCTGACCGAAAAGACAGGCGAAAGGGTGGAATTCTGACACTAGTTAAAAACAATATCAGCGCATGTCAGCTGGAAGTATACATGGACGGGGCAGAATACCAGATGCTCCACCTAAAAACAGACAGTGCAGAATTCCATCTCCTGAACTACTACTGCCCAAATGATAAACCATTGGCACTAGACACAATTCCAGATAAAGAAAGGCTTATGGTGTGTGGTGACTTCAACAGCCACTCTCAGAGCTGGGGCTACGATCATATCGACAAGAGAGGTGAGGAACTTGAGAGCTGGCAGGATGAAAATAATCTCATTCTTATTAACCAGCCAGCTGACTCACCAACCTTCTACTCGAGAGCATGGCACACCACCTCTACACCAGACCTGGCATTCTACTCACCAGGCCTGGAATGGAACATCACACGTGTCGTTGGAAAGCAGCTTGGGGGTAGTGACCACAGACCAGTATTTCTGGAAATTCACAATGAATATACCAAGGACAGCAGCACGCTCACTAGGTGGAACTATAAGAGGGCAGACTGGAAAATGTACCAGCATTTAACCAGTGTTCTAGCTAAGGACATGAACTTGGACAAAGACATCAATAGAGCAGTGAGTGAATTTAATAGATGTATACTACATGCTGCTAGTAAAACCATACCCAGGGGGGCACGCAAAAACTACAAACCCTACTGGAATGATGAACTGGAAAAGCTGCAAAATGAGATGGAAACATCTAGAAAGCAGGCTGAGAACAGACCTAGCCAAGAACATCACAACAAATATCAGCAAACAAAGGCTAAATTTCAAAGAGCCAAGTTACAAGCCAGACGGAACAGCTGGAAAGAAAAAACAGAGTCGCTGAACCTAGAAAGAGATACTAGGAAATTATGGAAACTTGTAAAACAACTAAATGATGAAGGTACAGGGAGAAATACCAGGATCACGCTTTATAAAGATAGAAACATTTTAACAGGTAAACATGCAGCTGATTACTTTGCAGATTCCTTTGCAGAAGACAATAACGTCAAAGTCAGCCCAGACAAACAACAGGAGGTTCGAGCGAACCAGCAAAACATTGGACAAGACGAACCTATACCTGAAGTCATGGAGGCACCAATCACAATGAGAGAACTGGAGCATGCAATATCCAAATTGAAAATGAAAAAGTCCCCTGGAGCTGATGGAGTGTCCAATGAAATGATTAGAAACCTGGGAATTGCAGCAAGAGCAAAGCTGCTGCAAATCTTTAACACAAGCTGGTCCACAGGTAATGTACCACAGGCATGGAGAGAAGCAATAATGATACCTCTCCTCAAATCAGGAAAAGATGGCAACACAGTCTCCAACTACAGGCCCATCAGCCTCACAAGCTGTCTATGCAAAACAATGGAACGCATTATCAATCTTAGGATGCAGTGGTACCTTGAAAGTGAAAACCTTCTGGTATCACAGCAAGCAGGTTTCAGACAGTGCTACTCTACTGAAGATCAGGCAACCTACCTCTCCCAAGAGATTGAGGATGCCTTCCAAGATAAGAAACTGGTACTAGCAGCATGGATAGACCTTAGGAAAGCATTTGATAAGGTCTGGAAAGAAGGGCTCCTAAAGAAATTGCGAAATTGCAGGGTTAGCTCAAGAATGTACAAATGGGTAAAAGCATACCTGCATAATAGAAGAGCCAGGGTACAATTAGATGGTCGCAAAAGCAAGAAAGTCCTACTGCGTCATGGAGTCCCCCAGGGAGGAGTCCTGTCACCCACACTTTTCTTGGTTTACATCAATGACCTAGTTGCTGAACTACCACACGGGATGAAAGTGGCAATGTATGCTGACGACCTGGTGATCTGGTGCACGGAAGAACATGCGACAGTGGCCACTAAACAAATACAAAGAGCTATCGATGCCCTAACCTTATGGGCAAATAGATGGTGTGTCAGCATTAACACAGATAAGTGCAGCACTACACTCTTTACCCTCTCACCAAAACAAAAAGCCGGTCATATCAAGATAGACGGAGAGCTCTTGAAAGAAGACAAACAACCAACATACCTCGGAGTTACTTTTGATGATAAGCTGACATGGAAGCAGCACATAAACAAAGCAACAACAAAAGCCAGGAGGAAGTTAGCTATCCTGAGAAAACTAAGTGGAACCACATGGGGAGCCAGTGGGAATATACTCAGTAAAGTTTACCAGCAAGGCATAAGACCACACCTGGAATATGGTTCAGCTGCGTGGTGTCCTGCATCAAACACCACATTACAAGATCTAGATAAAGTGCAAAACCAGGCACTTAGAATAATGTTGGGAGCAATGAAATCAACACCCATAGCAGAGATGCAGAAAATGGGAAGAATGCAAACACTTGGCGAACGCAGAGACACAAAAGTACTAATTCAAGCGGAAAAGTTTCAGTGTATGCCAAGTCATCCAATGAAGGAAAGATTCCAAAACCTAGCAATGGGGCGACTGAAAAGAAGCAGCTTTATCCATCAAGCTAAACGACTCCGTAGACAACTTACAGACCTACCTGAAGTTGACAGCCCCTTAAGGTCTGTACCAGAACAAACCCCATGGAGTGAAAGGCATGGAATGCCAATATACATTCAGACCCATGTGAAAGGAATACTAAGCGAGGACGAACAGAACAGTGTGCAGCGGAGGACAGTCACCCTCAGTTTCCTGGACGAGGAATATCCACAAGATATATGGGTCAGAGTATACACAGATGGGTCAGCACAGAATGCTGTGAGGAATGGAGGTGCAGGTGTATATATAGAATATCCACACACGCCTAGAGATACAATCAGAACACCGACAGGAAAATTCTGCAATAATTATGATGCAGAAATCCAGGCAATTACTGTGGCAGCTAAAAAACTGCTGAACTCCAACTCTGACCTACAGCCTGTGGTATTCCTGACAGATGCAAGGTCAGTGCTTCAAGCTCTCCAGTCTGGAAAACTAACAGACTTGAAAAACTACTTAGCGAATTGTCTTACCAGTATAGGGTAACCATGCAGTGGATACCCTCTCACTGTGGAATACCAGGAAATGAAAAAGCAGACCAACTGGCTAAGGAAGGTGCTGCCGAAGATCAACCAGATATACCAATCACCTACCATCAGAAAAAACAGATGATCAAGTCAATAAGAAAGCCACAAACACCAACACAAGATGACTATCACATTATGAACAGATCAGAACAAGTTATAATTCTACGTCTCAGAACAGGACACAACCGACTCCGCAGTCACATGTATACAAAGTTCAAGATTGGCAACACGGCCATGTGTACATGTGGACAGGCAGTACAGAGTGCCAAACATATACTTCAAGAGTGTTCTGAGCATGAAACGCTGAGGCAGACATATTGGCCAGAGGAAACAACACTGGAATCGAAGCTCTATGGGACACTGTATGAACTACAAAAGACAGTGAGTTTTATTAAGGAGACAGAATTGCAGATATAGACATGTTTCAAGTGAACGAAAGAAGAAGAAGAAGCAGCCACACGATCAAACAATGAATGCTATCAGCAGCCACACGAACAACTATGAATAAATCACGAATATATTTCAACTTTCAGAAATATTAATAATATTTTAGTCCAAAGTAGTCATAATCTTGTGCATTTCTGCACAAAAGTACGTCTGTATTATATATAAATATTAAACCAATCAAGATAAATACTGCAGGCCATTTAGACCAGTGGTGAGGAAAAATGATATCCACTTGTTCAATTCGCCCCCAAGCCATTTAATATGTTTCTGGCTCACCAGTATAGTTATGTAAAATGTACCTTGTGTGGTTGCTTTCACTGGGAACTTGAGTCTAATTAGATCAGAGCCTCACAACTATTAAAAATAGTTATCCAGTCACCACGACCTCCTGAAATATAAATGCTTATTAAATGTATGATATACTTTGTAAAAATAAATTTAAACAAATACTGTTTGGAGTTCCAAAGGAATTAAAACAATTATTTTTATCCTATTAGCTCTTAAAAGCAGTTCTTCTTCTTCTTCTTCTGCGTTCATTCTCAAACTCCCTCTCGATATCTCTTGTAGTAGGACAATGGTCATACTAGATGTATAGTAGGATGTAGTCCAGAGAATGGAAATGTGTTGTGTCGCCGCTTTATTTGCGCTAATGGTTCAACACATCCATCTTCGGCCTGGAAAACAGTTCAATTTGCCCCACTGTTTAAAAAATATTGCTCACCTCTGATGCTGGTTCATTCAATTAAATATAAACATTTTCTGCACACACTGAAAACATGTAGGCCTACTAATTAACTTATGTGGATGGCCTGGTATTCCTTGATGATGTCTACTCAAGATTTGCATTAGCACTATTTTCTACCGCTTAGCTCTTTTTCTTCTCCTGCATTAATTCTCAAACTCCTACAGATTAGCAGGATGTAGTCCGGAGGACGGAATGCGCTTCACGGTTTACAGAATGACTGCGATGTATGCGCCTTTCAGCTTGACTCATCAAACCAGTACGGCTTCGGTATTAATTTGATAATCTATAGTACGGTACAGTTAACTACACCTCAAACCTGATGTTCGCCTCTTATAACACGTCTGTATAGCAAGTGTTTCTATTATGTCCTTCTATCGTGCAACTGTAACACACGGGCAATGAAGCTTATACAATAGAACATTATCTGCCCATTTTACATTTAAGTACCCACGTATACACGCATTAGTATACATATGTGCGTGTGTGTGCGCTCTCAGACACTTTCTAGAGTACTCTACCTTCTATTATAATAGTATCGCTTAGAACAGTAGTTCTCATCCGACGGGGAAATCCTCCAATCATCCACCCCCCACCCCCCCCCCCAGGTGCATTGTTGGTTTTTTTTTAGAGAATTGGATTGTACTGCAAATCCAAACATTTCATTCGTTGAAAAGAAAAGAGATTCCAACATACTCGGAGACAATACAAAAATGCAGGAACTGATCAATTTGAAATTTATATTGATGATTATCATCAATGAACGTAATTTATGAAAGAGCCACATAAATGTTCGATGGATTTTAGGAGGAAGTTTAGTATAGCTGAAATTTGAGCGAGAACGGATCTCACTTTATTTTTTAACGTTAAATAATATATAGGATGGGGTTCTTTTTAATCTTGTTAAATACGGAATTGCCTATGTGTATGATTTCTTGGAGCAAGTTAATAAGCCTCATCTTCAGATACAATGAAGAATATAAACGTATTAAAATGTATTGATTCTTCGAATACGTTCATGAACAAGACGGGAATTGGTTGAAAAAGATCGAGCTTAACATTCGGGCATTGTTTGAGAAACGTGTTGCTGGTAGCACTAATCAAGGTGTCTGAACCTTTGCATCTCGCTGTATGGGGGTGGGAGAGGAGAGTGATGCATTTCTTGTGACTACGGATAACATGGATGTAGTGATTGTGGCAGCCACAAAGGTATTGAGCTGGATGCATGTACAGAAGGCTACTCCTGTTTGCACCTTCATTGACTTTATGAGTGTTGTAAGAAAATGCATGTGGGTTACCTTGGTGAACAGTGGCTTGAGACAATGGAGAGGTCGTGGTCGAAATGCATCACGTTAATTTTCGTGTCTGTCCGTGTGGTTGCTCAAGACACTGATACAACGGTCGGCTCGCTTGAACAGCTAGGGTATTTGGCATGTGGGCAAATGATCGAGCTAATTCTGAGGCAAAACGGAGGAATGAATTTGGCGAGGATGGTGGCTTATTTTCCATACCCAGAGTGAGGAAGCTGAGTTTGGAATGTGATGTCACCTGAGATCAGCCTTGATGTGAACTTGGAAGAATATTTGTCAACCACTAGAGAACTATAACTGTCATAATGTAATGGTGAATACCCTCACAGGGAGATTGGAGAACATATGTCCAGAGTGTAGTGATGAAAATTTGATGAATAGCTAGAGAACAAGTTCATCCAGTATTTCATAAAATGATATTTTGCAGCATTTCACAGTCTAGGAAAATGAATTCCAGTAATATTTTATTACTCTTCGGTGCTAATGAGTTGAATTTAGTACGAAATACATTCAAATTGTCAGATGAAAATAAATCCATACATATTGTTAGTATGAATTTCTGGAACTAAACTCTTATTCGGAAACTAGAGATATTTGATGAGAAACCAATAATCTGATTCGGGAACTAGATATGTTTGATGAGAAATCAATCACATAATTTTGGACCGTGATCTGCGATTCCTACCCAAAAAGAGCTATGCATGCATTGTTTCCATTTATGTCAACATATCTTTATGAGAAATGCTTTTTTTATATTTGGTGCTAGTAAAAACACTGCAGTGAAGTAGACTGCATGTTTTAAAATGAGAATTAGTATACCCTTTTCAAGCACTCCTTCACACGGATTAGCAAGATAACACGGGTATCTCTTTTATTACATTCTTCATCTGTTCTAAATCACAAAAGTATATGATTCTATTGAATTGTTTGCTAAAGTATGAAATTGTGTGACTAATTTGTTAATTAATATGCCATTAATACTTTTAGCTTCTTTCATTCTTCTTCTTCGTTCATTCTCAAACTCCTGCTGGATCTCTCTTGTGGCAGGACCATGATCCATTCTAGATTTCCAGCAGGATGTATTCCAGAAAATAGAAATGCGTTGTGTCGCCGTTTTATTTGCGCCAATAGCCCGACACATCCATCTTCGGCGGAAGCTTCTTTCATTCAAGCGTAATTATTCATTAAATGTATTTATTGCTATTAAATATGTTAAGTCCTCTATAAAAAGTAATTGAAGAGAATATACACTGTAAATATTAAAATATATACCAACCTGCATTATATGCACCCACTAACCTTTTATATATATATATATGGATACCGTTGTAACAATTTTATTTCAGCAACGTATAGACTAATCGAATACATTACGTAGAATAGCGATTTCTGTTTCCTTTATAGTTTTATTCAAATGGAAACGGGTGGTGCTCTCGAAAAATTTTAAGTTCCCCTGTGTTCTGGCAACGCTGACGATGGATGTGATAAGTTAACCTTTTAACTCTGACAGATAAAGACAAACACATGTCAACATGTGTAGATAACGGCTAGATCCAATGAATGTTCAACATGTTTATTATTGTATTTGTATCGATATTAACTCAATCTTATCGATTGACTGTTCAATTCTCCGGTACACGTTATTGTCAATACGTTCTGGAAAGAATTCTTCACACGATGAACATGAGACTGTGTAACTTTTAAAAAGGTACAATTTTACGCTTCTTTCGTGTGACCGGTATAACTCAATCCGTACAATCGCGAAGAATATTACGTGACAGACTGTGACCGTTGGTGTTCGATTCATGTTTTTTTTGTAAATTGCTACATTATATTTATTACATCTATTATATTTCCTTATGTTTTGTTATATATATATATATATATATATATATATATATATATATATATATATATATGTTATTAGAAATGTCCACGAGTTCTAGAGTGAGGCTTTCTCATATGGTGAAGGGGGTAAAATGATCCGAGAGGTTTGAGGAGAACCACTTGTATGTTGGTCGTAGCGTCGAATCTCACGATAAAATTCCCAGGGACATCAGAAAAGAGAAGCAGGGTAGCCTATTATATATATATATCAGCATCATCATCAAGTGCCGTCTCCGAAACGAAAGTTGGTTGCAACAGACCTCCAGCATCCGTGTCTCTTGTTTTAATGCTGCTTTCTGCTAAACTGTAACCTTATCCATCTTGTGATGTTACTTCCCCACTTGTATCTCTACATTAATCTTGCTCGCTTCCCTTTGACTCTATCCTCAAGTAACGTCTTCAACAAGGTATCATATCTTTTAATGTGTCCAAAATATTTTATTTGTCTGATCTTTTTTTCCTTAATAATTATTTCTTTATATTAGATGTTGTTAGAACCACCTATTTGTTCTCTTCTCTTTCCATGATGTATTCCCTATTCTTTTATATATCAACATCTCAAACGCACCAATTCTGACTTCTAATTATTTGTTTAGTGGTAACAAATAGAAAATAGAACAGTTCATGCTCACTTTCTGCTAAAAGAAGATTGTCATCTGCATATCTTTGGTTGTTTATTGCTTTCCCATTGATCTTGAGTCCCTGCATTTTTTATATATGTTTATTGATATTCTTTGTATACATAGATATTAAATAGGATGAGTGATAAAATACATCTGTGTCTTACCTCTTTCTTATGTCTATGTATGATTAGTAGCTATTTTCACACTTTATTTGTGCAGTCTGTTCCCGATATATATTTCTAACCAGTCTCATGTCTTTTTAATAAATTCCCATTTCTTAAAGACATTATATTAATATTTCATGTTATACTCTATCAAATGCCTTGCTGTAGTCTATGAAGCAAATATAGATACTTTGTGAACTTCTATATATGTATCTATCAACAGTCAAATATTAAGTAGGGCCTATATCTTCTCTGGTTTATTTGTTTTTCCTAAAACAGAATTGCTGTTCACCGACTTCAGTGTCTATCTTGTTTTTAATTATTTCATATATTACAATCAGTTGGATTTTAGTTATATGACTCATTAAAATTTTGTTCTATATTATGTACAGTCCACGGCGTCTTATGTAATGATATGAATATTGAAGATGTCAGGTATATGTGGCATGTTTTACATATATCATTGCAAAGTACTGTATTAGTTTTCACACCAAAACCATTTAGAGATTTTATTAATATATATAATAGATTTTGCTTGATGTTGTCTAATTACCTACACTGCGCTAACGATCTGACGGTCCATGTTGCTATATTAATACC